>VDFB02076865.1:126994-153898 GCA_007258455.2 Sequoia sempervirens | reverse complement strand
CCCACAACCATTGCCTCTATTCACAACTATACCAACCCTCAAGTTACAACAATGATGCAACCTACTAGTAATGTCTTTCCTACCTTGGGTATTTCTGCTAGCAATCATTGTAGCTTTATGGCATCACACATCATATCTCCTACCACTTTACCTCCTGTAATCATTCCATTCACTTCCCCTTCAAAAATATATACACCTCCACCATATTCACCTCCATATCAAAATACAAGCAATGAAGCCATCCTTAATCAACTTTTGCAGAATGTTTCATCCCTTCAAAAGAAAAATTCCACCATAAACCAAAATCAAAATGGCCAGCCTTCATACTATGTCAAAAACAACCCCTTATCCTTGGAGATATTAAGAATTCCAATACCACATGGTATAGAGATTCCTAGATTTGAGAAGTATGGGGAGAAAGGAGATCCTTCTAACCATGTTTCTACTTACATTTCCCTATGTAGTGATTTCATCCTTGAGGATAAGCTCTTGGCTAAGCTTTTCCCTAGGTTGTTGAAAGATACTACTTTGGAATGGTTTTCCTCACTACCAAATGACTCAATTCGTTCATTCAATGAACTTGTTGAGGCCTTTATTAACCATTTCCAAGTGAACATTACCCCTAAGATGACCAAGTAGCTGATTTGATGAGATGTAAGCACAAGGATGATGAATAAGTTACTAACTTCATTTCATGCTACCAAATGCTTTATTCCAAAATCAATGTAAAGATTCCTGATCCTTACCTTCAATGAATGTTCATTGAGAATTTCCAAACTAAGATACAAAATAAGCTTGGAATGATGAAGTTTCCTTCCTTTATACCCTTGTGTACTACCCTTCGAGATTATAAAAACTCAGTTAGTAGTCGTGAAACAAAACCAACCTCTAGCTATCCTAAGAAGTCTAAATCCAGAAATCAAAATAATTACCATCCTTTTAGGAAATAGAATAAAGGCTTCCTTCAACTAAATCCCCCTCAACCAACTCAAAATGTTGATACCCACGTGGCTGCTATAAAGAAGACAACTCCTCTAACATTTGCGGATCTGGCTAGGCAATTTACTCCCTTACTTGATACCCTCCATAACACAATGTTACAACTTCTAGAATAGAAAATGATCACCTTACCTCCTATTAAAACACTTTATGCTAATAAGCCTTTACCTCTAAACTTTAGATTAAATTATTATTGTCATTTTCACTAAAAAAATGGACATGACATGAAACATTGTGTCTTAAACATCTTGTGCAAGACCTCATTGATTATGGTGGACTTCAAATTGGAGGTGTTAATGATCAAGGAAATAAGTCTAGATTTCCCCTCCTAACTAACAATTTCAAATCTTTACCATCCCTATGCCTAATCATGATATTTCATTTGTCAAAGCTAGTGAAACTAAGAAGAATGATGTGATGAATGTTGACATAGATGATGGCAACATTGATACTATTGAGCAAGGTCCTATAGATACTAATGAACAAAATCCTATCAATGGTTTGGTTGAATTGATCAAAACTCAACCTCGTAAGGGTAAAACTAAAAAGCTTCTTGACATTGCTTTCTCATCTAAAGATATTATTAGAAATGCACCTAATGGAGCTCTTTACACAGTCATCCAAATCAATGACAAGCCCACTAATGGGATATTAGTTAATCCCGTCTATGGAGAGAATGTGATCACTAAAGAATTCTTACTTGTGCATGAAATCTATCAAGAAGCATTTGATAAACTGAAAGCATCGATAAAAATGTACAATGGTTTCTCTTTCCCTATGATATGATCATTCACCCTTCCTTTAAAAATTAGACTGAAACAATTATATGTATCATTCTCCATTATCCCATTGTTGGATCAATTCCATGTGAATCTTGGTTATCCATGGCTACACTCCATGGAATCTATCTTGCCGGTCATATATAAATGTTTAAAGTTTCCCTTTGACAATGAAATATTTACTATACACCATAGTGGCTTTAATCTTGTTTCTTCCCACGGGAATTTCTCATTGGATTTGTTTTGGCCTGAACCTATGGAACCTATTAAACCTTGTGAGGACTTCTTCTTCAAATCCTATCAAAATTTTATGGTGAAATGCATAGAAAAACTATCCCTTAGAAACATGCCTCAAACCATGATTGGACCTCCTATCCTTGATGAACTATGATTGAACTTGAAGACATTCCAAATAACCAAGACCAACCAATGACAAATACTTTGCCTAACTCCTACAAATTTCCAAGAGACAATGAAAACAATCTTGTCACACCTCCTAAGATAAAATAGGTTTAAAAAGCTAAAGAGAAAGTGGTTAAACAACCTCCTATGGTTCCTTTCATTCCTCCCCTTAGGGAAGAAAATAAACCTATATTTGATAAACCTGCTCCTACACAAACACAACTTGAAAATCGCACAAAAAGAAACAAAAATGCTAGAGAGTGTAGACATAGATTTCATTCTCTTGCTCAAAGGTTAAATTAAGAGAACAACAAAGAAAATCAACATCCAAACTTAACTGAAGCAATACACGATGAGTCTCCCTCTTTTCAACAACAAAAAGATCCTATATCCAATTGCAACAAGAGCTAAGTTCTTCTTTAGGCATTATCATTCAACCTCCCATGTGATTAACTTGGATGAAAATGATGAGGTTGATAAAATTAATGAAGTGAATAATGAATTGAATACATTATTTTCCTCTTCTATGAGCTTAAATGATAATTCTCCTAGGAAGAGTGTTGAACTTGGTGATGACCCTAGTTCGACACTTGTTGTTGTCCCTTTGGCTAGTTTTCTTCCTTCCATATATGATGAACAAGATTGGGATGTATATGACCTAATAGGTTGAATCACATGTACCTTAATCATCTTATCTTTTCTTTACTTTCTTTTCTCTTTTATGTGATTGCATGTGTGTAATGTGATCCCCCGTACCATTCTATTTGATGTACCTCTCTCTTTGAAACTTTCTCTATTTGTATCCACAATGTTCTATATGTCATAAACCTTTATCTTTTCTTTGTCTTGTGCTTTCCTTTTAGGGATGATGAAAGGCGTTAAGACATTTAGGTCTCTTCCATTTTGACCTGAAATGTTTTTCTTTTTTTTTGCTTTCTATGTGTCATTGTTCCTGAACATCCATGAGTATTTGGGAAATGATGGTAGTTCTCAGCTCTCTAAAAAAATATAGCAAAGATATAATGACCTCAAATCAATGGATCCCTTATGTGACATTTAGGGTTTCATTTTGGGGGCAACCCCTTTTCATGATGTAGCTTTACTTGGAAACATATGACTTGGCATAGGGCTTTCCAATTAAGCTCTCATGTCCTGTTTATTATTAGCACTTAACATTTTCTACTTTAAAGTAATTGCTCACAGCATGGTGTTTAGTAATTTCTTTAAAGTGGGGGCATACATTGGCATTATTCTTTTGCATTTTACAACTCATGTTTCATTGTGTTGTCTTCTTACTTCATGTGATGTGTATTTCTCTTTGTGGTGACATTGGGTGTGATGTCCCTCAAGAGTGTGATCTCCCTTAGCAAATTATATTCCTCTTAGTGGCTTGATGTGATACATTGCATCCCTTAAGTTGTGAATCTTCTATTCATCAATTAGTCCTCTCTTGGAGATGTTAGGCATGATGCTCCCTAAGTTAATACATTACATGAATTAAGAAAAAATCCTTTGAAAATACCTTACACTATTTCAAGTTTACAATAACCGTTATATGGCCACCTTGCATAACACACTTTTCTTGCTTGTGGTGCCATCCTGTTTGTTCATGGGTGTCAAGCATACAAAGTTTTGTTTTCCTCATGAATTCTGATGTTCGCGTTGTGTGGTGCCTTATCAAAGTTATCAAGAGGTATAGCTTTGGTATGGTTAGCATATGAGATCCAAACATAGGTGCAACTTTCCCATAGCCACATGTTTATCTGTGTGAGCACATACCGACCGCGTGCATGTGCCTCACTAAGGGCTCTCCTAGTGAATGGTCGAAGGTTCTACTAGACCTTGTGAGGATGTGTTTTGTTTGCATATTGGAAATCAAATTGCAATTAAAAAAAATTTTGGACAAACAACTTAGATTTGATCCACATCATGTTGTACAAATGGTCAAGGCTTTATGCACCCTCTTTTTCTTTTTCTTTCTTCTTTTTGTCTTTGACAGTGTATGCTTGTACATTGTTATTGCTTCATACATCATTTGTATGCATGTTATTTTGTTCCTATGTTGGTTTTCCATAGCATCTTTATCTTGGGGGTTTGTGCAACCCTCTTGATCATTGTCATCCTATCTCACTAGCATTAGTAAACTTGGACCCCTCTTGATGTGAGTTTGTCTACTTTACTTTGAGTTTGAAGCAAGTACCTCCTCTCACTAAAGTGGGGGCTAAATGTAGTGTAGAAAAAATGTATCCCTTTACATTTTCACACTTTTTTGGGCCCTCCTTTCTAAAATTGGGCTTCTTTATGCCTTATTTGGTCCTATTTTGCATCCACAAGCCTTAATGCATCTTTCCAAGGATGATCCTGACACATATCTAATAACCAATCATAATTTAGTGATTTTGGATTGTATGGCCCATATTTAGTGATATGGGATTCATACACCACCTTGGACATATGGGTCCCACCTAATTTTTGGGGCCTGGTCCTAAATTTGGCATATAACTTAACATTTCTTGAATTTCTTGTCCCAAGCCTAGGCTACTAGGAATCATATTCCCCAATTGGCTTATGAGTCATGCTTAGCTTGGACCTATATTAGATTCAAATTGTTGGTGGTATTTTATTCTCCTAGATCTAATGTTGGTTTGTAGTGTTGTAATTTCGAGAAATTTGGCATAAACAAGTATAACTACAAGGTTATTTCACATATTTTCTCCTAGCAAGTTTACAAGTCATCCAAGCTTTCAAGTATTCAAGCATAATAGAAAATTTATGATCAAGAGAATTTAAAAAAGAATTCAAGAACATTCAAGAGTTGATTATCAAACATTTTGGAGCAATATTGAAGATTCAAGCATCATGTCAAAGTCATGATGCATCATCGTTGTTTTTGAGCTAACATTTGTGATGTAGGAATTTCATGATTTAAGCAAGCATTCAAGTCAAGATCCATAACATAAAATAAAGAGTCAAGATCTGCATTCATTCTAGCCATTTCACACAAGATTGTAACCTTTATTTCAAGGGTTTGGTGAGTTGCAACATAGCATATTTGTTCATTCATCATTCCTCCATTCTATTTCATTTTATTTCAAGGTTTGATTACCAAAATGGGGTTTGAAAAATGTAAACCCCTATCCACTAGAACAAAAAAAAAAATTCCCCCTCTTTGATGTGTGATTTGTACATTTAGGTTGAAGATCCATTGAAGAGCAAGATTGGAGAAAGTTATCAAAGTTGTCACCTTTCTTGCAAGATTAAATGGAAAGTCACCTATAGGCCATAATTTAGAGTTTTAGACTTGGAGATCTAGAAGGGGAGAAGCTATAGGACATCATTAGAGGATATCAAAGTTTCATATCAAAACTGATAATGGGACTAAATCGCCACTTGGGGCTTATGAGTCCTAGTATACCAATTTTCATACTTTTTCTATAGATCTTGGTTTACTAGCTACAAATTCTAGTTTTGACCTAAAACCCTAAACTGGGACTAAATCACCCCTACTGGTGTTTTAGTCCCAATGTGCTTCAAAATTTATAATTTTTGAGATTGTAGGCCTTATTTCAAGCATCTTAAATTTTCTAGGTGCACCTTTGTTTATCTCCAATTTGCTATTCTAATTTAAGTTCATTTTCTAGGTCATATAGTTAGGTTTTGCATGTTACTTTCATTTATTGTCTTTCTAAGCCTTTTCCTAGTGGTGAACCCCCTTTCTATCTTTAATCACACTCTAGGAGACCTTATAGCAGACCCCTCCTCTCAATTGCACCATTAGATTGATATCTCTAAGGTTTCCTTGAATGAAACTAGAGAAAAATAGGGTCCCCTAAGTTGCCCATCTCCTGAAAGGTGGGTAGACTCTCCCTATTTTCTTTGTTTTAGTATTTTTGTATGTATTTGTTGTGGCTGCATTTCCTTAGAGTGAGTACTCACCATTAGGAGGGGTGTATGTCAAATTTATACACAAAAATGGTCAACTTGAAGCTCTAGAGTATAGGGTTAAGGGATGAAGTTTGAGCTTGTAGCATTTAGGGTTTAAGTTATAGGGTTGAGGGTTGAGGAATAGTGTGTAGGGTTAAGGGTATAGGGGTAAGTGTAAAGGGTATAGGGATTAGGGTTTAGGATATTCGGTATAGGTTTGATGGTTTATAGTTTAGGGTAAATTAGGGTACAAGGTTGAAAATAGGGTTTAGGATTTAAGTATGGGGTTGAGGGTTGAGTGATTATGGTTGAGGGTATAAGGTTAAGTTTATAGGTTATAGGGATTAGGGTTAAGGATATTGGGTAAAAGTTTTAGGGTATGGGTTTGAGGGTTAAGGGTTGAGAGTGTAGGTTTTAGGGTTTAAGTATAGGGTTGAGGGACAATGTTCAAGGTTTAGGGTAGAAGATTGAGGGTATAGGGTATAGGTATGAGGGTGTAGGGTTTAGGGTTTAAGGTAAAGGGTTGAGGGATAGTGTTTAGGGATGAGAGTATAGGGTTAAGTGTCTAGGGTATAGGGATTGAGGGTATAAGGCACAGGGTGAAGGGTTGAGAGTCTATGGTTTAGGGTTCAAGTATAGTGTTGAGGGAAAATTTTAGGGTTTATCTTATAATGTCGAGGGTATAGGGTATAGGGATGAGGGTTGAGGGTGTAGGTTTTAGGGTTTAAGTTATAGGGTTGAGGGTGTAGGGTTTAAGTATAGGGTGGAGGGTGTAGGGTATAGGGTTGAGGATTTAGGGTTTATAGTTGAGGGTTTATTGTAGACATGCAAAATTTACCTAACACTTATCACACATACTAAATGACATTTTCACCTCATCGACATCATTATCATCAAACATCATTTTATTTCACATCAATTTCATCCAAAACCCTAAAACTCCTCTATTAATTGAATAATACGACTTTATTTAATTATTTCACTTTTTCATCAATTTTGACCAATTAAATAAATTTCATTTGTTTAATAAAGTCCTAATCTAACTTTATTCCCCCTTATTAATAAATAACACCAATTATTTAATTATGTTGCTAATCCACTTTATTCCTCTAAGTCAATTAAATTATTAAATCATAATAATTTAATCAACTCACTTTCCCTCCAAATTTGAATAATATGAATAAACTATTCAAAGTGTTACCAAAAATCAGATCAAACTAATGCAACTTTTTTTGAAAAATTCAAACTTGATTTGCATGTTCAACTCCAAAATGAATGAATTAATTAAATTAATTAATTAATCATTCTCAACAATTTTCTTGATTGAGAAAATTATGATCCCTTAATTTCTTAATCTATATTCTTGATTGATCAATCTATATCTCTGTCTGATTAATCTATTTCTCAATCCCATAGATTATTCAATATATTCTTCAATCATACTAATGATTTAATCTATTCTGCATAGATTATTCATGTCTATTTCCTCTCAACAACTTTCGATTGTCAATCTTGATTCAACATTATTTAATATGGGTATGTGCAGGATCATCATGGAAAAACAGGTCCTTAAGTGGCAAAAAATTCAGAAAAATTAGAGTTAGGCAACTTGACATAAAAAATTTAATAAGTTATCTATATTATTTCAAAAATATGTGAGAATAGAATATGTAGAAAATTGAATGTACAGTTTCTAAACTACTAGGTTTTTTTTTTTTTTACAAAAATCTATTTGGTGAAAATTTGAAATTTCAATGCAATAGTAATTAAATTTCAAGGAAAAAATAAGAAGTGTCTATTTCACCACCCTAACCACAATAAAATGATAATATTTTAGATATAAGTAGAGGACTCATGTCCTTATGGGATGCATATTTTTTTGTAATTTTTTTCCAAGTAAATAATTAATTATGAATTTTTTATTACAACTTTTAAAAAATATAAAAAAGTCGTATGTCTGACAACATTAACTTGGTCAAAACTTCATGAAATTCATTTTTTTTAATCCTCTAGTATGTGAAGTACAAAATGTGACATGTTTCAGATTCAAAAAATCTTATAATGTTTGAAAGCTATAGACGTTTTTCAATTGACCTATCAATCAGGACTTTAGTCATAATTCAAATAGAAAATGAATAGTAATAATTTCTTAAATTCAAAGTAAAGCATAATTTATATTGGTGGAAAGATGAGAATCTCCTTTAAAAATCCTTTTCGTTTCATCAATATTGGGTAAAAAAAAGTTGTCAGCCACATACCCTACACATACCCATCATATCGCCACTTTTTGGCCCATCATGATCTTGCACATACCCATATTGATCATCCATTTAAAATCACAATTTCTATATAAAAAACCTCTTTCCTCACAAAAAAGGATCAAAGAATCAACATCATTTGCACAAAAAAGTAGTGCCAATATTTCTAATCACCGTTGAAAAGCTTCAACATATCTTTGGTCAACCAACACACGCATCACATCAAAGCTCTCGCACACAACAATGGAGGCTTCATAGTGATATGAACAACCCAAAATCATGCGAATACACTCCAACATGAGATGGTAACACTATGATTTTTCATGAATTCATTTATGCTTTCACCTTTTGATCTTGTTTTCTTTAATTTAGTAATAGTTTAGTTTCATTTCTAAGTGAAGCAATAGATATAGATTAGTGTTTTGAGATTAGCTTCTTTTTTCATTGCATTTATCTTGTTTATTCTCTATGGAGGTGCTTTGGAAAAATCTTCACACATAGGTTCCAAGAAGCTTTTGCACTTGATTTCACGGATCCAACACACTTGACCCTAAAACTAGCACACTTGAACATGATTTCTATGCCTTTGAATTTTTCCAATGCCTTTTTCTTCTGATAGAGGGTGCACTTGCATTTTTTTAGTGCTTTTTCTCTTTGACAAAGGGCACTTTTGCTGATTTTTCTACGCTTTTGTTCTATCAAACTTATGGCTAAGATTTGCAAGCTGAATTTTGGTTTTTTATGCTAACAGATTCCTTATTTGAGTGTGTGATAGGTATTAACATTTATGTATATGCAAGATCGAGAAACTACTAACACTTTTTTTGAAGGGGAGATGAACAGTTAAATGAATCACAATTTTTCATAGCTTCTTTCTTTATGTTAGGAAATTTTATTTGGTGCATAAAAAGAACAAAACAAGTGAACACTTTAGTTTTTGGTGCTTTAAAATGAACCATTTCAAAGTTTTCTAGACAAGAAAGTGCTTCAGATTTGGTAAATAAAAAGAACACAAGCAAAAAATTCAATTGATGCTCTAAAAAATTTGAAATTGATACTTGGAATGTTTGATTTTCTTTGTGTTCACCAAACAATTTCCTTTTTTTTAATGCATGCTCGCATTCATTTTTGTTGACCAAGTAATACCAAGATCATTATTATTGCAATTTAGAAATAGTCAAGTTTTGGGCTTAAAAATGAATAAATTAGTTTTTTGTATTGCACCTTTGCTATCTTTGTGATTTATATCTAGAATAATTCGCGTTGGTGCAATTAAAAATTGAAACTTGTTATGATTTTTACACATTATTTTGGGAATAGGACTACACAAGGTGCTTAAAAAGAATCAAATTGAAATGAATTGTATTCTATGCATTTAGTGTTTGGCAAGATAGGTGTTTTTCTTCTCCCCTCGCACCTTTTGGTGATCTTGGGTGAGCGAAAATATTTTGAGCTTCACACTTTTATTTTCAAAGCATACCTTTAGAGGGCCTACCTTTTAAGATACATCTTGTGCTGGAGAACTCATAGGTGACCCAAGTGATACTCTGATTTTGGTCTGCTATATAATTTATTGTGGGTGTGAGGAAAGTTCTCACCCACTGGGTGATGTTTTATACCGACGTTAGTCTCCCCCAATATGTGTGTGATACGTTAAAACCCGAAAGCACTAGGAGGCCTCTTAATTGAGAAAAATTCTGCATGTATAAACATCTAAAATGAATAATCCCAAAAAATTACTAAGAGCCCAAAGTTTGTAGAAGCTACCCTTTTATTCAAATTTTTTTTTTGAAAGTGGTGCATCAAAATTTACTTCCAAGAAGTTACTTGCCATGTTTGACTTCAGGCCCATGCTATAAGTTGCATGTAAAATCATCCCTTTGAGGCATAAGGCAAGCCTACCTAAAAGGATGGTTTCTATCTCTAGGGTTTTAATGTTTATTTATGTAAAACTTTCTAAAATCATTCAAAAAAAATTTGACATCAAACATTGTGCTTGAGCTAAAAGGAACATATTGAAACAAACACTAAACATGATGGTTGAATCACAAACCCTTTGACTTGGTGTACACTTTTAAGAGAAGCCCTATATTTTCACTCCTTGAAGGATTTCCTTAAAGGTTTCTAAATATTTAGGCTACATTGGCTCAAAGTAAATGTTGGGAACTATGGCTTGGGTATCATGATTTCATAACATAAAGCCATAGACATATAGACATCACATAAGTACATGATTTTTGAGTCAATTAAAATTTTTGTATTGCTTGTAACCTCTAGAAACAATTCAAAACATCCAAAACCTACAAGAAAAACATCAACACTACTACCAAAATATTGAAGCTAGAAAACCAATTTACATAGAGGTCACTTATGTTATTGCTTTTAGTGCATTTGATAAAAAATTGGAAGCACTTGCTAGAGAAAAATCCCATTTTCTCTCTATCCCATTAACTTCATTGATGAAAATCAGTTGTATTTGACAGAATCTGTGCACTTGATGCAAAACCATCGTACTTTCTTCTTTTATGCTCGCACTTGCTTCTCAAAAACTAGCACACGTCCCTAAATCTACTCGCAATTTCCAAGAAAGCTTGTTTTTGATAGAGTAACCCACCACATTTGACAAAAATATATAAAGGCCACACTTGACATTTTAGCTTGCACTTGCTTCTTAGAAACTAGGAAACTTGACAAAATTTAGGCCATGGTTGATAAATCTGGCCACTTTTGCTAACAATCTATCACTTTTTCTCAAAACACATCGCTTATGCTATATCCTGCTGACAATAAGAAAAGATGATCCAAAGATGCTTACATGATCCTTATTAGAATGAAATAATTAAAAACCTAGATAGGTCCTATATTCCCTCATCCACTCTCAACATTCCATCCTACCATTGGAAATCATAATCAAAACAAACAAACCTGGATTATTTCCTCACTCACACTTCTAAGATATCAATAATTACTTGAAACTCATAGATAGTTCAAGTAATATTTTCCACAACATATCCTCTAGAAGAAGAAGTGAGATATCAATAAGGCCTTTCAACATTTTGAGATCCAAGAATACTATCACCCTGAAACAACACTCAACCTTAGGGTCTTGAGCTTCATAACAAACCATATCAAAACATCCACACCTTCACCATATGACCATTTTGTGACCAGATGCTCCAGTTCAAAAATCAAACCTTATAGAACCAATCCTCCAACCAAGCCTCACACATATTGAAGGTGAACAAACTGATATCCTTAGAAGTTTAAGTACCTTCATATTTGACAAGAATAAAACACCTAACCAGTGGAGAAACACAACAAACATCTTAAATAAAGAGGAAGAGAAAATAGACCTAGCAGCCAGAAGACTTGTGTTACCACCTCCTATGTGGCAATAGGTACCCATCCTTCATGATCTCTAGCAAGAGAAAAATCCTTAAGCAAAAATCTATACTTTGACTTTTAAAGAATAGTCCTACTCTAAAGTTTTCGAAAGGGTACATCTTGAGAAGATATCGCACCCATCAAAATTGAATAGACTATTTCTATTTATGATTTTCAATGGGCCAACCATCTATAGATCTTCAATATAAAATTCAAAAACTAAAGAAATTTCATTTGGGTAAGTGCAAGAAATTGAGTCGACTTCTAGTGGAAGTGTCATTTTTCAGCTTTAAAATAGGTAGTCATTTATTTTTTAGAATAGCCACCCATTTTAAAGTGGGTTTCATTCAAAAAGGTTTGAAAATCACAATCCATGTTTCTCATTTGGTTTTAGGCTTAGAAAAGGCATGGTAACCCAACCCTTAGCCTTAGACCTACAAGTACAAGGTCATGACAATATTGAGAGAAATAATTGACTATGTTAATATGGTTGACGAGATTTTTCTTAGAATTATTTTATGAAATTAAAACCCATTTTAGATGTGATTGTGTAGATTATAAATATGTAATTTTTTTCTAATTGAATTATTTTTTCTATTTTTCAATTAATTTCTAATGAAACAGGTTCATAGACTTGAATTATCTGGGATTTTTAGTGTTTTAATAACTTTTTAATAAAATATTTTTTTGAATTTTTCTTTTATGAAAGCGTACTTCGGAAAATTCTTTTCAATTTGAAAAAAAAAATAAAAAATGATAAGTTTAGTTCATCTTATGCATGGCATACATGACGAGTTTTCAAAACACCAAATATGGCTAGTAAAAATTTAACAAAACAAACATGTTCAATAAATTTTTTAAAAAAAATATGGAAAGTGTGCTTAAGTGAGTTAAAAATAATTTCCCAAAAGGATTTATAAAATATGATTATTTAGGTCAAAATATGGATGACGTATGCATGCATGGTATAGTAAAAAAAAGTGACTTTTAAATAGTGGTTTTTAGAAATTTCTATTGAAAATCAAATTGTATCATATGGGTATTAAAATAAATTACATATTTGGAAACTAGACTTCAAGTATTACATTTTATGATTAGTGACATTTTTTAAGATTCCATCTTATGTGCTTCAAATTTTAAGGTCAAATGTGAAAAATTCTAAGAATCGGGGAAAACACTTCCAATTTTTGGCCAAAAAGTGGACTCAACTTCTTGGCATCACCCATTTTTTCCTTAAAATAGAAAATTCAAAAAAACAAAAGCATTCTTTTTTTCATAGCTAGGAGTCATGAAAATGTTCACAAAAGCTTAACCGTTATTTATGACAGCTATGAGATCACAACATAGGAAGAACATGGAAGCAAACAAAAACAAAGCCAACACCCCACCAACAAACACCATGAACGTTGAAGTTGGCCCATGGGGCTATAGGCCAAGTGACCTTGAAAAACCCAAAAAGAGACTCACGTACAAGGACACATTTAGTGAGGAAGAGTTAAACCGAAAACAACAAGAAGTGATAGAACAAAACTACCAGGACCCAGAAAGAGTAGTCATAGAGGAGGTAGATACTAAGGAGATAAATGATGAGGAACTATTTGAACATTCCAACAACCCCAAGGTGCTCAAGATAATGGGAAAGTTGTTGAGAAAGGACTGAAATTCATACTTCTTCAAGTTAGCATAGAGTGGTACAAAACTACCAATAGATTTTAATGTGGAGGCTCTTAAAGATCCTAATCTTATTCCCTTAGGGGATAACTCAATTGCAAGATAGATATCCGAACCCAGAAAGGTTCCAAACATGCCGCCCATATTATTACAAAACAATGGTCAACCCATGGAAAACCCATTGTATATAAAACCAACTCAGATCGAACAAGCGGTAGTAGCACAATAGTATCATGGATGTCCATCCTAGTATGTGCCACAAAGAAGCAAGCCACCCCTAGGACAATATGTTCGTCAAAACACTTTGAATGTAAAACCTTTCCAAAACACGCAGTACCATCAACAAGGTGGACCATAGGGTCCCCTTCCAAATCAGTACCATCAACAAGGTGGACCATAGGGTCCCCTTCCATATCAGTAGTACCATCAACAAGGTGGACCATAGGGTCCCCTTCTAATTTAGTTCCATCAACAAGGTGGACCATAGGGTCCCCTTCCATATCGGCCCCAACAACAAGGTGTTCCACAAGGTACCTTTCCTATTTATTTCCATCAACAAGGTAACCTTCCAATGCACCATCAGGGAAGCCTTTAGTATAGTCCATCCCAATAGCAAGGTGTTCCATAGGGCACCATTCCTATTTTGTCCCATCAACAAGGTAACCTATCAACGCACCATCAGGGAAACCTTCAGTATAGTCTATCCCAGCAGTAAGGTGTGCCACAGGGCACCCTTCTTCATTCATCCCACCAACAAGGTAACCCATCAACGAACCATTATGGAAACCTTCAATATAGTCTATCCTAGTAGCAAGGTATTCCACATGGCACCCTTCTTCAATCATTCCATCAACAAGGTAACCCACCAATGCACCATCAGGGAAACCTTTAGCATAGTTTATACCAACAACAAGGTGTGCCACATGGCACCCTTCCCAATTTTTCCTACCAAAAGGGTGCCCCGCCAACAAATCAACATGGTAACCTTCAATATAATTCATTCTAGCAACAAGGAGCTAACCCTCCTTACACGAGCTAACACTCCTTACACCCAACAAGGAGCTAACCCTACTTACACTCAACAAGGAGCCAATCCTCCTTACATCCAACAAGGAGCTAACCCTCCTTTCACCCAGCATGGATACTAAGGTCTCATACCTTCACACTATCCAATCTATGACCAAAGCATGGTAGGAAAAAAAGGCTATTACATGCAAGAATTACAAACTAAGGTACTAAAAACAAATATAGAACTACAACTAGAAGCAGTGAACCAAAAGATAGCAGACATGCAGCTAAGGAAAACAAAGAAGACCTACACCCTTCAAGAAATATGTCCATTCCCATTCAATGGCTCCATCACTACAATACCTTTTCCAAACAATTTGAAATACCCAAGTTTAACAAGTACAAAGGAAGAGGAGATCTAGTAGAGCACGTACAAGACTTCTTAGTGTCATGTATGAAGGTAGAAAACAATGATACTTACCTCGTGAGGCTCTTTCCATGCAGCTTTATAGGTCATGTTATGGAGTGGTTTTCCCATCTGTCACTAGGAATTAAAACCTTCGACAAACTATCTAGAAAGTTCATAAGCCACTTATCATTCAACATAGAGCAAGACGTCACCTTCACAAATTTATCCAAAATTAAACAGATTCAAGGAGATTCCTTTACCTCCTACCTACAACAATGGTGACACAAATCTAGTCGATGCAACTTTCCCATTCCCAACAAGGAATTGGTAGATATCTTCATCTCAAATGTCCTACCCAAGATCAACTACCAACTCACTATGTTATGTCCTAGAAACTTTGAAGAAACTATTGAAAAAGGACTACATATTGAGAGAGCCCTCATAGCAAGGGGAGTCCTTAAATTGAATAGCTCAAAAGATAACCCCTCTAGTTCAAATGATAAAACTAATATTTGGGAAAAGAACAAGAATGTTACAAATGATGGAGTAGTTGATGTTAGAGCACTATGGCATGCACAAAACGTACCTCAAAACAAACCTCAAGTGGCACAAATGAACTATGTTCCAAATAATGCACAAAACAGCCAACTTATCTATCCCAAGAACAATCAGGTATTCAACCAACAAATGAATCAAGGAGGGTAACAGAGGCAATACAATCAACCAAGGAGGCAGTTCATGGTACTAGGAGAGTTACTTGAGATAGTCATATGTAAACTAGTGCAACAAAACCTTATCAAGGTAAATGATCACCCAAACTATGAGGATCCTAGTTTCAAGACAACATGGTATAATGAGAAAGACTTGTGTGAATTCCATAAAATCAAAGGACACATGACAAACAATTGCATGAGACTCAAACACCTCATCCAAAACTTGATAGAAAAAGGAGAAGTGGATGTTGAACATCATCTCAGAAACAAGGACCTTCAAATATACATGAACCCAATCCCAAAATACACTAAAAGGAATGATAAAGGAAAGGACCAAGATTATCATAATGCTAATTATACCTATGATGAAATAGTTCTAGGAACCCTCTTCTAAGCTGATGATAATAGGGAAAATGTAGTGACTATACAAGGTGGAGACAACAACTACAATATAACTACCCATCAAGGGAGAGTTACAATACAAGGATCCCCTCCTAAATCCATAGCTAATTCATCAAATGACTACAACATTATTGAATAGTTGAAGAATACTCTTTCCCTAATCTCAATCCTAGAGTTGCTAAAATTATCACTTGCACATAGGGAGATATTGGAAAAAGAATTGGAAGCATCAGTCTCTAATGAACTCGATCCTAATTAGTTCCAAGCAATGGTTGGAAAAATCACAACCAACAATAATTTATTCTTTTCTAAGAAAGATCTTCCACAAAGGGCATTCTATAACCAAGCTCTCTACATAGAGGTTGGTGTCCACAAGAACATGGTCAAGTGAATATTAATAGATAATGGTGGGAGTCTAAACATTTGTACTTTAAAATTCATCAAACAGTTTGATGATGTGATAGACAAAGGAAAGAGCATTACCATAAGGGCCTATGATGAACTTGAGAGAAATTCAAAAGGGAGAGTTAGGCTACTAGTCCAGATAGGACCGACCATCACAAAAACTAGATTTCAAGTACTTGACCTTGAGTTATCTTATAACCTCCTCCTCGGATTCCCTTGGATCCATGCATTACAAGTAGTCCCTTCGACCTTTCATGAATGCCTAAATTTTCCTCATGAAAGAAAAGAGGTTACCTTGTATGTCGATCCCAAACCCTTCCATTTCTATGCAAAGTTGGAGGAGAAATATAATAAGATCCAACACATACTAAGCAATGACATAAACTTCCATTCATTATTGTATGTTGACCCTTCCACACTACCATCGATCTCAATCAAGATCATATCAAATGAGAAAATGAAAAATGGAAACCAAGGTTCAAGTACTAGACAGGGGTAATAGAAACTACCACTTCAACCAAGCATTCTACATTGGGATGCTTCCACCAATACCCAAAGTCTATGGAGCTTTGAAAGATATTAAATATGCTCAAACCATGCAAATGATAGGCAAAACAAAAATCTTCACCAAGTGGGGGGACATGAAGGACATAGAAATATTCAAAGAGGACTTCTCATCCATGATTTACAAGGAGGATAAAAATACCAGAAAATCCACAACCCATGTTAATTGATCCTAGCAGTAGAGGTTATCAATTAGCTAAACAAATGGGATATCAAGGAACAAATGCCCTTGGGCTACACAAACAAGGATGATGAGAGCCTATCATAGTGGAATAAAGATAAAAAAAAAATATGGGACTTTGTTATAAGACATGGTTACTCGAAAAAAATGAATGAAACTCTTATAAGAAACAAGAAACTTATGCTAGCATTAAGGCACTATATATCTACCATATTGTGGACAATGATTTACCCATTGAAGACTTATTTGACAACTTTAACATTGATAGGTTCCCTCTCTAGTTCATCAAAACCATTCCCAATATCTATTATCATTCCAAAATGGATTCTAATGAATACAAATGGGGATTCCCCTTCCTTTATCACTAGATATGGTTCACCCACTTCTAGTAATGATGACATAGACAGCCAATGGGAAAAAGATACCAGAGCCATACTAACCATTTTGACAACCTCCATAAGCTTTGCGGATAATGACAATAACCTACAACTCTACTACCCACAACTAATAGATTGAGACCAACAAAAACATACACCTATTCTAGATCAATTCCAGAATGATGAGGCAATCACAAAGTTCATGGGAATTTGAACAGACATACCAGTAGGGGATCACAAAGTAGGGTTTGTCAAGCAACTTGAACAAGATGTATATTTTGGTGGAGATATTAAATCTTCTAGTCACAAAAATGAAAGAGAAAACATAAAAATGAACATGTGATCCCCTAGAGAAGACCATAATGTGGCTCTATTGAATCCAGAAAAGAAGAAAATAAAGGACACATCTGACGGTGAAAACATCCTCAAGGCACCCAAAGATGGAGGCTTCAATCTCCCCATATCAGAATATCAAGAAAGATC
The DNA here is from genome assembly GCA_007258455.2 of Sequoia sempervirens. Taxonomy (NCBI): domain Eukaryota; kingdom Viridiplantae; phylum Streptophyta; class Pinopsida; order Cupressales; family Cupressaceae; genus Sequoia; species Sequoia sempervirens. The sequence continues at coordinate 135,939 of VDFB02076865.1, read as the reverse complement.
AATGCTCCTAATAGAAGAAGTAGAGTCCATAAATGTTGGAACAATAGAAGACCCAAAGATAAAATACCATGCAACATCACTTGATCTTGAAGAGAAAGAAAACTTCACAACATTCATCAACACCACGAAGGTAACACTAGTACAGAAAAAATAATAAACTACTGAAAAAACTACTAAAAACTACTTATAAATGACTGAACATGGTCACGTGACCAGTAGTAGTTTATTTCCAATCATTTATAAGATGACCGAATTGATGACTAAAACACTTTTAGTCATTTGATTGATCGATTTGGTCATTAATTTAGTCGTCTGATTGATTGATTTGGTCATTGATTTAGTCATTTGATTAATTGATTTGGTTGTTGATTTAGTCATCTGATTGATCGATTTGGTTGTTAATCTAGTCATTAATTTGATCGATTTGGTAGTGTGTTTAGTGGTTAATTTAGTGATTGATTATTTTAAACTGGTCACTTATTCAATCATTTTTTTATTGACTGGTATTTTAGTCATTACTTTAGTCAATGATTGTTGTTAACTTGTCACTTATTCAGTCATTTTTATTCACTAATTTCCATCCATTGGTAGTGTATTTAGTCATTAATTCTAATCATCATTTTGATCAATTTGGTAATTTATTTAATTGTTTTTGTTCATTGATTTCTATCAGCTGGTATGTATATTGATACATTATTTATCAATCACATAATCATTATATTTAGTCATATTTATTCACTAATTTATCTCAGTTGGTAGTATATTTAGTCAATTTATAGTTTATTTAATTGTTTTCATTCACTGATTTCTACCTATTAGTGTTGGAAATGAGGCAATGCTTTAATTAAATTTTAACCATATAAAAACATAGAAAAAAATAATCAATCGTTCATTTTCACATAATGAAACGACTATTAAGAAGGAAAAATACTAAAATTTTATTGAGAAAACATGTTCTTACAGTAGATACAAGAAATAAATGTATCTTTGATTTGAAAAATGTATTGTTGCAAAGTGTGTTTCTCAGTGCCATGACTAAGAAAACTAAGTTACAATTCTTTTTTTTTTCTTATGCAAGATATTACAATTTTGATGAGAATTCTATGTTGCAACTTATTTTCAACTGTAGATACATGTATGTTGCACTCTTTGCAACTTTTCCTCTTCTCTACACCTCTTTATCTCCTCTATATTTACTTCTTTTTTGCACCCCTTTTCTTTGTGACTACTACTTACACAACATATTCCCTCTTCTATAATGCACTAGTTTGAATGAGTAGAACCCAAAAAAAAAGAGAAAAACATAATTAAGGGGTTTTACATTATAGGTGTAGTAAGATAAAAAAATCTCTATTCTACTCATAGAATGTATACCCAAATCAGATTCTCCAATTTTTGTTTGGGTTCAACTTATTCAAGCTTGGTACATTCTCTATCTGCAACTTCACTCTCCACACTTTGCTATTGTAAACCCTTCTTTTTCTCTTCTACACTTATAGCTAACACTACCATTTTTTTCAAATATTTTAGTGGCCACAATGTGAAGGTCCCTTCTTTCTCTTTCAGACAAAAAAAATCCATCTATTTTGTCTAGATAAGGAATGGGTATGTTACTTGTGACCTGTAAAATAATTGCATTTGCATATCCTATTCCTTTTAATTTGACTCCATGTATAGTAGATAGTGAGTGAATCCACCCAATGCCCACAGTAGCACCATCAAATGGATCCAACACCTCAACTTTATCCCCTTCTTGGAGTTTATCAATAAATTTCTACAAAAACAAAAAAAATACACATTATATTGAGATATAAAACACACATTATATTGTTTTTAATAGTTGTATGTAATGTCTTATGTCTTGGAACAAATCAATTTTTGTATGTGCTTTTATAAAACATTCTATTACAACTAATCTCTAAGCTTCCATATGTAAGTTATATGTTCTACCTCATTTCCATAATCTATGTATACTAGCTAATTACACTTCACTACTATTCTAACCAGCTTCTATCAAATAGGTAATGATTAACCTTATTTACATAATAAAACAACCATTACTTACTTGAATAGTACTTACTTGCATGTGGTTTCATAGCACTCATCTTGAGTTCAAAATGACTACCAGTATGAATATCATATGCATTCACATTGATTTCATCATCATAACCACTATCAACATCATTACAGACATGAAGTTGTATAGCTTTGTAGAGAGTTCTATTGACAGGGCCTTTTTCTTTTTTTCTTTATTTCATATAATTGCTCTACATCATGTGGTTTAATCATCATAGGGGGTGACCCTTTGGTGAAATGGTGGGGCTTCTTGTCTGTAGAGCCAACAACCAAGGTTCAAACCTTGCGGGGTCACTCTCTACCATGTCAACAATGGAATTTTTTGTTTACCCTCATATTAAGGGGAGGCTCCTGGGTGAATTGGTGGGGCTTATTTCATGTAGTGCCAACAACCAAGGCCCAAACCTTAATATTAAATTTTAGCCGGTATTGGCATGGTGTGATGGTTTATAGGTGGCATTGTTGATCTTTCCACCAAGGTTCAAACCCTGTTGGGATGTTATTGTTGAATGGTTGTATCTAGTTCATAGCTCCAGTCAAAAGCATTTACCCCTTGAATAAAAAAAATCATCATTCAAAAAATTAATATAAGTCAAGTAAAGAATGCAAAAGCTATAAATTTTTGTCTAAAAGAAAATTTTAAGCATGAAGAATTACAAAACATTGGGACGGATTACCTTACAACTTAAAGAATGCAAAAGTTATAAATATTTGTCCAAAAGAAGAATGAAAAAACATTGGGATAAATTAACTTGCAACTTAAATAATGCAAAAGCTATATTTTTTTTGTCAAAAAGAAGAATGAAAAAACATTGGGATAGATTAACTTACAACTTAAACAATGAAAAATCTATAATTTTTTGTCCAGAAGAATATTTTAAGTATGAAGAATGACAAAACATTGGGATAGATAACTGACAACTATTATATTATTTGCCTCAATTTAAGGACAATTAAGACGATTGTGATGTGCATTCTTGTCCACTTCATCACTATCAATATCGACAACTTTGTTGACACCATGAAGGAATTTTTGTTTTCCTATTTCTTTGATAAAATTCCTCTGCATGTTGTTTAACCATCATGCAAAAAAATATACAAAGCATTCAATATTCAAGTAAAGAATGCAAGCTATAAATTTTCCAAAAGAACATTTTTTGGATCACTCTAACAATAAAGAAACTGGGTTGGATTCTCTTATGCTTATATTTCAATAATCTACATATTAAGAGGCATTTGTATATAGAACTACCAAACAAGAAGAAATGAGATGAATAGAGCCTCTTACCTCATTTGAATCCATGGATTTATGCTCATTCCATGCAGAAACTATGGGGTTAACAGATTCAACCAATTGTGTAACTTGCTGAGTGAGACTAAATATGCAGCTCATTACCTTTTGGTACCCTAGTTCATTTGAGTTGAAATGATCTATAGAGGCTCCTACTAGGCATTGAATAGATGGATGTGAAATCTCTGTTGATGAACTAGATTTCCACTTCATCTTACTCTTAGATTACTAGCATCTAGTGTTGTCATATAATTGACAATATCTTCTGGACCTGCTTCTCTATTACTATTTTCCACCTAAAATAAAATTTCCATTTCAACATATAGTCAATTTAATAAAAAATTGAAATAAATAACACAATTTAAATTGAACCAAAAATCCATACACTTATTACAAATTTTTCCATTTTGGTGTGCAACCTGCCTCGGCAAAATGTATGTCTAGCCCTCACATTATTTCTTGCTCTCTTTCCTCTATTACTCTTTGTCAAATATTCTTCAGAATTCATACTTTCTCTCATTACCCTCCACTCTTTGGGAGATAGATTAGAGTCAAACCTCTCTTTTCCCTCCATGATTGTTTTTTTGCAAATGTATCTATAATTTTTCATCAAAATTATCATCATTTTCTCGTAATATTTTCTAGAGATTTGTCCACCAATAGTCTCAAAATAATTTTCCAATTTTTGTATAACATTTTCTATAGCTCGTGGATCTTTCTCTATAAAACTTGATTTGAAAATATCCAAATGGTCCCTACATCTTACACCCAACTCAATGGCCCACTTTACAACATTTGGCCCAATGGGCTCACCATCTCTTGATACCTCAAGTAAGAATGGATTATTTCCTTCTAATTTTCTTTCTTTTTCATATCTCTCTATAGAAACTCATTCTTTTTCTTTTGACAAAAGCATCCACATCTTCTATTAAATTACCACTACCATTATTTCTAGCTGATCCACTAGTTCCATGAAAAGTTCTAGATGCAACTTGTGCACTCTAAGGCACAACAAATGCAAGTGATCTCTCTTCATGAATTTTATTAACGAAAATTTCATGCTTCTTGGTCACATCAAGTGTGGTATGAGTAGATAGATTAGTAGCGGTCTCTATAAATTTCACATCATTAAAAATGTCCTTTAATGTTGCAAAAAACATTTGTAGACATGTTGTTCCTTTGCCTTGATTTTTTTCAATAATCTCTCTTAGACTTAGTTATAAGTGATCATCACAATTTTGCACATCACCATGTGCTATATCAGGCTACACATGACTATGGGCTATATCAAGTTGCACATCACCATGTGCTATATCAGGATGCACATCACCATGTGTTATATTAGGCCACACATCACCATGTGCTATATCAGGTTGCACATCATCACAACTATTGTTTTCACCAATTGCATTTGTTGAATCAAAAAAGTGTCAGCTTCTATGAGATGGCAGTACTGTATCTTTTCTTTCATTTTTTTTTTCACATTTTCTTTGCACTCTTTTTGTTTCCTATAAAATAAAAATAAATTATATTATGTATTATATACATAAATCTCTTGCCTATAAAATTTCATTAAACACCATTAAAAAAATAATATACTACTTAGTGGATTTACAACTTGCCCGCTTTTCAAACCAAGACTCAATAAATATTCATTATTCTTGGCCACTTTTTTAGTACACACACACTCATATTTTTTCAATCGAATTTCAACATTATGATCACTATCATCTAATTTTTTGCCTTGTAGTCCTTGCCTTCATTTCTTGAAGTCCAAATAAATAATAATGTATAAATCAACAACTTGAATCAAGTAAACTTTATTGAGTTCATAAGTTGATAATTGCTAATTTTCCAATCCACTGATAACTACAAAGGGAAACTTAAAATAGAATTCAATTTATAGATTAAAAAGAATTTGCAGTGTAAAACCAAGAAGATTTTTACAATTATAGGTATTAGAAAAAAATTTCCTTAGGGATATACTCATAAGAGAAGAACTCATAAAAATATAACACAAGTATGATGAAGGAAAAACATAGTCTAGTTCATCATGAGGCATGTTAGAACCTTAAAATTTTTCCTAGTTTGATCATCACAATTAACCTTGAGCTCCATGACCTAAGCCTTGACCCTTACATTGCTTTTTATTTTTGAATGAGCCTCCCCACTGTTAAAAAACATATAAATTTTTTAGGTCTGACTAACACTAAAAGACCTATACAAAGGAAAAAATTCATCATATATACTTAAGCAAAAACATGTCTAGCTAAAAACATTCCAAATCCCTTAACAACCTATTACCATGATCCCTCAGTAGTAATCTAAACCCTTGGCGGGCTGCCAATGTGTAACAGACAACATAAATATATTTACCACCATAGTATAGAAGTATTATGATGAGGATGCGATTGGGTGATATGAGAGAATCTAAATACAACATAAACTGCCATACTGCGAGAAGGAAAAATGAAGGGTGTGGTATAGTGGGGTAACCCACCATCCTGGGAGGAAGATCATAAAGGCATGTAGTAGGGCAGTATGAACCGCTATACCATGGAAGGATGTGATGAAGCATGTGGTATGGTGGTAAGCCATATGTGATTGTTAATGTAAACTAAAGTACCACAGGTAAACAATTCAAGCTTGTGGAATAGTGGTTAGGATCCCGCTACCCCATGGTGAAATACAAAGAGGCATGTGGTATAATGGTTTATAGAAAGTGGTGGTGATAAACGGGTATTAAATGCATGAATCCCATCAACCATTTGATCTTGTAAAATAAATGGTGCATGTTCAAACTTGAACTATGAGAAAAATATTTGGCATAACGTTGATATGACTATTGACATGACTGAGCTCAGAAGCCATTAAACCAAGAATTCAACATTCTCTTTGCACTCATTTGCAAAAATTATCATGTGGAGAGTTGGTAGTTTGAGGAGGTTAAGCTCTACAACCATTGTAACCCAAGTAAGTGCACATAACTCATTGTGAATTAAGTTTTACAAGTACAAGATTGTTTGAAATTCTACATTTCAGAAGTATTGGAGAAGTATGATAGTTAAAATGTGAATTAAGTTTTATGAGTACAAGATTGTTTAGAATTCTATATTTTAGAAGTATAGGAGAAGATAGTTAAACATCATGTCACCCAAGAAGAAAGAACCTGAAACTAAAAACAAAGAATCTAAGGTTAAAAAGAGGTTCTTACAACAGTCTATCTTGGATATACTCCCTAAATAAAATGATAGAGGATTTAAGAATTTTTTTAAAGATTTGGCTCACAATTGTAGAGATTTCCTTATCCCTATCTCTAGGTGGGAACTATTCTAGTACTTTTATGAAAAAGGGGAGGATAATATTCTTGTGTCAAATCTGCAGGCATTAGATTTTTCCAAGTTAATTGTCCCAAATTTTTGTATAGATGTAGATTTCATCAGAGTATTGGATCAAAGTTATCATTCTGCTACTAGGTCTATGAGATTTCCAAATGGTTCACCATTAGTTATGTTGACTAAAGTGTCCATCATTGAATGTTTTCACGTAAATAAACAAGCCCTGCTAGAATTGATTTGCAAAGAAGTGAAGAAGAATATACTAGATTGAGGAGAACCTATACAAGTGATGAACTCCCCATTTACATGAAAAGGGGTCTGAACAACAGGGTGATTCCTATATTCCCTTCTACTACTGAACCATTTGCTATCACAGATTTCCAATTCTATTTCAAGAAAACCTACTTTTCTCTCTATCAATTACTTGGGATAGACACATAAGAGAAAATGCCAGTTAGTTTAATGATGATGTCTATGAGGATCCAAAACCCTGAGACAAACACTAAATATGATTTTACCTCATATCTTGAGAAAGAATTACACGAAGGAATTTTGCAAGTTAGGGAAAATACAACCCTGATAACATTCAGGAAATATTCTTTGTTGTGCCAGCTGATATTATACGAGAATAAAGATAGATGAACCATAAGGATGTGTTTGGGTAAGATTGACCAGTAGGGGAATTTGTTGTTAGTGCAATGATGGTGTTATATATGGGAGAACATATGTAAGAATTCAAATTATGTGATATTCCATGATGACTTTATGTATAGAATAATGAGAGTTCTTGGGCACCAACCACCAATATTACACACACTTGTGCTACAACTATGAAGACCTTTGGCTTGGAAACTTAAGCAAGGCCATACTCATAACTTTGGTGATTGATTTTTTCTACCAGATATCACAATAATTAGGATTTATGGATGCCCACAGGCCCCACATATACTGGAAAATTTTGTTCCCCTTCGATTAGCCCTTTTAGAGTTCATGTGGAAAATTCTATGGATGGAAAAGGATGTCATGCATAAAAAAAGGAAGGATACATTTCTACCCAATTTGACAACATGTGGGGAACTATTAGTGGGATCTAATACACTTGAATAGTCATAGAATTATCTAAAAATAGGGTACTCTTTAGAGTCTGGAAAGGAAAGAGATTTTGACCCTAAGGGTCACATGAATTTTGTAAGACACACCATCCTTACAAAGGCTATGGTTACTCGCCAGATTGATTATGAAGAAGATGTAATCAGAAATTGTTTCACTCCTCATGAGGTATATAAGAGGAGGAGAAAATGGAAAATTATGAAAAGGCTTGAGGAAGAAAGAAAGATGAAGCATAATGATTTATTTGGGTATTTCATAGACAAAGTAGATCCTCTAAATAGGATTGAAATGATAATTGATAAGTTTCATGAATTATATAAGACTACAATGAAGATGGGGATGGCGAGACTTTCCAAATTATCTCCCAAACGGTTGAGTGGTGTTGTAATAATAGAACCAACTCCAAATACTATTTCAATATGGCATGCTTCTCTAGGATCACCTCCTGAACAACCACCTTCTAAAAAAAAGACACAAGAGATAGAACCACTTGTTTCCTATGAAATAAGTGAGGAGGTTGGAGATACAAAAGAAGCAGTTAATGTGTTAAGACATTTCAAGGATGATGTTGAAGTGGACCAACCTATGCCTGAAACTGAAGACCACATGCCTTAAGCTAGAGCTGATATTCAGGTACATGAAGAAAGAGAAACACATGAGGATGAGAAGGTAATTGTAGTTCTTAGGTTCTAAGAAGATGATGAATTTATCAAAACCCCTGAATTTAAGGACTTTTGGATTAAGATGAAAATGAGAGAGTTTGAAGTGAGGGTTGAAATAAATAAGATGGGAGCTGAGGAATCCTAGCATGACTAGATGTAGCCCAAAATTTTAATGAATTAAGGATTGATAATATTGATGTTAGCCCACAAGAGGCTAAAGAGATGATTTTAAAAAGTATTACACTTATTGTCCCTAGTATGGAATTAAAGAAAATGTTTTTACTTGATCAAGTGAGAACAAAGGAAGACCTAATGATGATTGTTGAGTTTGACTCAAATGAAGGGGTAAGTGGCACAAGGTATAACCCTAAGATTGAAACCTTGGAATTATGGGCCAAAATAAAGAGTACACAAAAACTAAGGTTACTAGATGTAGTGCAGGAAATGAAAGGGACACCTATGGTGAAA
>VDFB02076865.1:58635-126894 GCA_007258455.2 Sequoia sempervirens | reverse complement strand
GATAGACTTCATTCAACAATACATCAGCTTTGTCTCAGCGACATGAGCAAAACACAAGGTTATTAAACTGCCAGTCAGCCAGACAACAAGAATGTCACAGTGACTATGCTTTCTCAGAGGTTTCATCCTGTGAGATTGAGTCAATAAATCCAACACTAACTAATTGGAAGATCACCAAAACTAAAGAAAGGAAGAGAAATATTTGATAAAAATTACTTTGTATTATAAGTGTTTTGTATACTAGGTACTCGATACTAGAAACATAGAAATAGGAGAAGGTAATGTGAAGTTTAAAGTGAAAGGCTTTGGTCTAGTAAGAGTAAGTCTGGTATAATGGAGTTCTGATATAACCAAGGAAAGTAAGTGGGTAAAGCTGAATACCGGGTACTGGGTACCAGGTTGCAATGTGAGATGAAATGTTAAAATTTTAGATTTGTCAAATCATCTCGGTAATCCAATATATGCACAAGGATTCATGATATGCTTTTTGAAAGACATGTTAATTATGGAATTTTTGTACTAAAATTTGAATAATGGTATTATTTACATGAGATATTATAATATGTTATTGTTTTTAGTTTTTTTTTTTAAAGGGGATTTAATATATGGAATTTGTGATTGCAGGAGATATCGATTATGATGCAAAGCTTGGGTATGGATGGTCAGGAAAACTTAGATCATTGATGGAATAATTATTAATCTGGTTTGATCACTCTGGGAGGTGATAATGTAGATGGATTTAAGTCCACCAGAATGCTAGGGATCTCGATATTTCACATATGGTGGGAACCAATGCTAATCTATAGGAGAGCCCATTCCCAAGAGTGATAAAACCAGAGCCAAGCAAAGTTTAGGGGGAAAAATTTCTACCTTATCATTCTGAATATATGGGAAGCCCCTACATGTTATCATGATTTGAAGTATCAACTTGGCAAAGATTCTAGATGAAAAAGTAGAACCCGAAGAGCTTCAAAGAGTAACTAGCGTTGACTTCCATTGACTTCAATTGTAATTCTCCTATTGGTCACAATATTTTGTGTGCCTTGATGAGATTGGTCCCTTATAGTTATTCTCATGTAGTTGTCTTATCCTATTTGAGCCTTGTGTTCTATAAAAGGGAAGAGGATTCTTTATTTTTATTTTAAGTTCAGAATTTGTGGATGTCGGAGGAGCATAAAATTTCTTAATTTTTTTTTTCCTATTTTCTGAACCATTCCAGTGTAAAAATTTGTATGTACATAGACATTAATCGATATTAGAGCTTTATGGATAGCTACCTATCTTAGTATCTTTTGTAGTTGGTTTTGTAAGTTCAGCCGAACAAGAATGCATGTTGTGTCATTTAAGGGTGCATACAAAACCTACTCGGTGTCCATAAATGAAGCCCTCTCTTTAAAAGCTTGCACCATTTTATACATAGTTGTGAAGCAATCTCGTGAAAAACAAAGCGGTTTGCTCTATTTTGATTAATTTTTTAGGGAATCCATGGAGAATAACCAAGAGAAATTTTTATTTTTCAGTATTTTTTGTACTTTGTTTTAGAATAGATGTTTAATATTTTTGAAAATATTCCAAAAAATATAAATGAATGGAAATAATTTTGTTCAAAATATTTTATTTTCCATGAAATTGTTGAATGCTTAATGCTAAATCTACTTAAGTGATAGCAAGGAATTTGTGATGTTTCATGAAATATTAAGTCAAATCTTTTGGTTTCATGATATTCAAATTTATCAATTCAATTTGAAATGTTATTTAAAATGTTCAAAGAATAAACAAAGTCCCCCTTGAGATTAACATCAAATGTCACATCATTACCTGAGAGTGACCCTAGTGCAACCATGACCTAGTTATCAGAGGCTTAGAATTGAATGAAAGCCAATATTTGTCCTGTGAATGCAAAATTTACCTTTAGGTTGTCTTTGTTCCATATATTTCAAGAAGGATAGGCTCTTTGGGGTCTTGTGTGTGGAGATTTTATTCAAACAGTTTACTATGAGTAAAATTGTCATCAACAAGGAACTGGCACTAGAAGGAGAGAGGGCTATGACACATCTCTCTTGTCTCTTTGATATTTTAGGTTTCATCCTTTGGAATTGGAGAATTATACTTTGAAATGTTATTCCTAAATTTGGAAAGAAGCTTGTAAATGAGAAATTGAATGCAAGCTAGTTTTCATTATGAAAATTGGAAAAATTTGTAAAATCCTTAATCAAAAACTGCATCCTTTGAGTTTGTTTACTTCTGGAAGAGTCACTGAGTGTAGAATTCATGATACAACTGATCATGGTGAACTTGAGTGCAATTTTTTTTTAACTAGGGTAAGTTTGGCCATAAATGGAGCAATTTTGTTAATGAAAGAATTTTTAACTGTTAAAAGATAGGGATTGTTAACAAGAAAAACATTATGTCCTAGTGGAGACATAAATTTAAAAAATTAACCATTAAACCAAAATAGTTAGAAAGTTGCAATTATTTTAAAGAAAATTATAACACTTCGCAAGGGAATATGCAAGAATGTCAAGATTTGGAGATATTTCATCACAAATGAGGAAAAGAAATAGATGAATCATCATTCCATGTAGACATGGAAAATGAAAATAATGAGATTGAGCGAGAAACGCGTGTATTGTGCTTGAAGCTGAGAATTCATTAGCTTTAAAAAGACATTTTCCTAATTTTTTAGAAGATACAGAATATCAAGTTTGTACTTTTTCTCTTTCTAATAGCAGTATAAATAGTGATATATGTTGGTCTAACAAAATTCAAAGTGAAAACAGGGCTGAAGATATGAAAATTTTTCAGAAGAGAAGGAAACAAAGAAATGAATGCAGTTGTTCATGGAAATGGACCAGGTCTAGGAGAAGGTACAATATTGTTGCATCAGACGAAATGTGTGCAACCAATATCTAATGAGATCATTTTCATACATTTGACACAAATTTTGGGTAAGTACACCTTTCAATTTATGATGTTTAAATGCAAAAAAAATTAAGATATTCCATTATTATAGTATAATATTGAAAATTTTGATAAGAGAATTTAAAGACAAATCTGTTGTAATTCATACTAAAACTATAAAGGAAATAGTCATGGAAATTGAAATAAATTGCTTCATTAGGGTTAATATTTTGTGATATTAGAGTTAGGGTAGTTAAGGTTAGTTTAGTTTAGTTTAGTTTTTAGTTTTTTAGTTTTTTTATGGGTTTTTCTTTGTGTCTTTTTTTCTTTTCTTGCTTTGTTTTATTTTTTTCTTCATTTGCTTAGCCTCTACATTAGCAAATTTCACTTAAATTTATCTTACAAATGAGATTAAAATTGAGACATTTTGTAAAAAAAAACTATAAATGAAATAATAAAGCAATGCGTAGTAAAACATGGATTTTTTTATAGATACCAAAAGAGATATATATATATATGTGTGTGTGTGTGTGTGTGTGTGTGTGTGTGTGTGTGTGTGTGTGTGTGTGTGTGTGTGTGTGTGTGTGTGTGTGTATTGTGTATATACATCAGATATCAAAATACTCATTCAAAAAATCAAAAAAGGATTCAAAAATAAAAGTGAGCAAGGTTGTATACGATAGTAGCCATTCAGTTGATCTAGGACAACTCTTCTATCAGGGCTAAATACCCTATGTAGGCGAGTTCCTAGTGAGTTTCAAAATCTTGGATATGGAGATCAGTAAGAAAGGGCCAAAGTGGAACCACTTCCCCATGTTCCATGAACCGAGGAATATCATCCATGGAGGGAATCCCAATGGTCAGATGTGCAACAACTAAGATGATATCCAGATTCTCCAAGAACTCGGGCTTCACTATTAAGTTGGCAACAGTGTGAACATCTTCAATAGGTAGCTCAATGTCCAGAAGCAATGCTACAAAGTGAGAAGCTATGTCAAAGTAAAAATGGAAGTAGTGGCTAGACACAACATATCTTTCCCGAAGGACTAAGCATAATTTTGGCACAGTGAAACTAGAAGTCCTAATGATAAAGACCTTTGCAAGCCTTTGTGGTGTGATGCTCCCCAAGAAAACATTCTATATACGAGAACAACCTAAGAAAATTGGAGTATCCATGGCTAAGAAGCAAATGAAAAATTCCAGAACATAATGGAATTACAAAAAAAAGAGAGAAAGAAAAGAGAAGTGTGGAGAATTCGAGAAGAAATTCACAAATTTATAGAGTCGTAAGAAAAGTTGTGATACATAGTTTCCTTGAGTATTTTTTTTGGGAATCGTATGCAAGGTGGTAGCTGAACAATAATCTTTAGAATAAAAGGTTAAATCAAATTAATTCTTTACACATCTGGTGAAATTGCTTCAAATTTTAGCAGTACAAAGATTGTGAATCAATAAGTTGGAGATTTTGAAATTAATAGTGGTCATTTCAAAAATAAAAAAAAGTTGTATTAATTATGGAGGTGTTATGTGTGTGGACTATATAGGAGAATGAAGTTAGTGAGGCAATACACATCATCACCTGTGTAAGTTCGAAAGATAATGCGTGTTGAGCAAAGCGTGTGAATTTAATGCAAAAAGAATGTGATCATGTTTCAAGGTAATCATGATTTTTTGATCCATTAATGAAATGCAACACCGCCAAGTCGAGATAGTTAGTAGAAGTTTTAAAATTTTCCATAAAATTTAATATGAAGGGTGGTAACTAATGTTTCTAAACTTAGATTTAAATTTGGTGATTAAGTTGTCTATTGCTAAATTATAATTTATGCATATTTTCTAACATATAGTGAGCTACAGTTAGCTAGTATTTGACATAATTAGTGAAATTTAGCTAGAAACACACACTTATAGGGAATCATTAAATAATTTTTTGGGAAGTAGTAAATTGATGAAGGTATTTACATTTAATGAAAAATTAAAAAAGTAACCTTTTCTACAACTGTAATTCCCAACCTAATAGCAGTGCTTCAATGCTTGCAAGTTGATAAAAGAGCTATTATTGCAATATCAAAAGTGAAAAATGAGCTATCATTGCTATATCATTAAAAAAAAAAAGATATCAACTCTTTAGGATATCCAAATAACTCTACCAGGGCTATGGATGCCTGATCGATAGTAGAGCTATGTTTGCAGGAATTACAGAGATAGCCTTGTCAGAGTTATTGATGCTTCACTAGTAGCAAGGCTCTATCCCCAGTTGGATTTGGAGGATTACTATATTATGTAGCTCAATGTTAATGAACTAATTCTTTTTACTAAGTTCTGAAAACTAGAATTAATCAGAGCACACATGGATGTTTCCGGTGGAGTTTTACTTTTTATGCCAAAATCTAGGTAAATGTTGAAGTTATTGTTTTAAAATATGTATAAGTTTGAATTTAGAACTAGTGATTTAATTCCAAGTCTAGTTTAAATTTAGTTTTATTGGTTGCAAGTTGTTGTGTGGTCTCACAACATGCCCCATAACTGAAAATACTAGGGGGCCTAAGTGAAAAAATATACCTCTTATGGCAGGAGCTAACTAATTGGAAGATCACCGAAAGTGAAGAAAGGAAGAGAAATCTTTGATAAAAAGAAGTACTTTGTATTGTAAGTGTTATGTATACTGGGTACTGGGTACTAGAAACAAAGAAAAGGAAAAAGGTAATGTGAAGTTCAAAGTGAAAGGCTCTGGTCCGATAAGAGTAAGTCCGGTATAATGGACTTCTGGTATAACCAAGGTCTGGGAAAGTAAGTGGGTAAAGCTAAATATCGGGTATCGGGTTGCAATGTTAGATAAAATGTTAAAATTTTAGATTTGTCTAATGATCCCGGTAATCTGGTATATGTACAAGGATTCATGACATGCTTTTTCAAAGACTTGTTAATCATCAAAATTTTCTACTAACATTTGAATAATGGTTTTATTTACATGAGATGTTATAATATGTTCTTTTTTTTTTCAAAAAAAGGGATTTAATATATGGAATTTGTGATTGCAAGAGATATTGATTGTGTTGCAAAGCTCAAGTATGGATGGAAAGGAAAAAATGGATCATGTATGGAATAATTCTTAATCTAGTTCGATCACTTTGGGAGGTGATGATGTAGACAACTTTGAGTCCACCGGAATGTTGGGGATCTTGATATTTCACATATGGTGGGAACCAATGCTAATCTTTGGGAGAGCCCATTCCCAAGAGTGATAGAACCAAAGCCAAGCAAAGTGTAGGGGGCGAAAACTCTACCTTATCATTCTGAATATATGGGAAGCCCCTACATGTTATCATGATTTGAAATATCAACCTGGAAAAGATTCTAGATGAAAATGTAGAACCCAAAGAGCTTCAACGAGTAATTGGAGTTGACTTCCATTGACTTTAATTGAAATTCTCCTATTCATCACAATATTCCACATGCCTTGATGAGATTGGTCCCTTAGATTTCATCTCATGTAGTTTTCATATCCTATCTAAGCGTTTTGTTCTATAAAAGGCCAGAGGATGCTTCATTTTTATTTTAAGTTCAGAATTTGTGGATGTCAAAGGACCATAAATCTTTTTAAGTTTTTTTCTTTTTTCCTATTTTCTCAACCTTTCTGACGTAAAAATTTGTATGCACGTAGACATTAATTGATATCAGAGCTTTATGGACAGCTACCTATCTCAATATCTTTTATAGGTAGTTTTGTAAGTTTGGTCGAACAAGACTATATGTTGTGCCATTTAAGGGTGCATATAGAACCTTCTCAATGTCCATAAATGAAACCCTCTCTTTAAAAGTTGGCACCATTTTATACGTAGCTGTGAAGCAATCTGGTGAAATATAAAGCAGTTTGCTCTATTTAGATTAATTCTTTGGGGCATCCATGGAGAATAACTAGGAGAAACTTTTATTTTTCAGTATTTTTTATACTTTGTTTTAGAATAGATGTTTAATATTTTAGAAAATGTTCCAAAAAATATAAATTAATGGAAATAATTTTGTTGAAAATCTTTTATTTTCCATGAAATTGTTGAATGCTTAATGCTAAATCTACTTAAGTGATAGCAAGGAATTTGTGATGTTTCATGAAATATTATTTCAAATCTTTTGGTTTCATGATATTCAAATTTATCAATTCAGTTTTAAATGTTATCTAAAATTTTCAAAGAATAACCATAGTCCCCCTTGAGATTAACAACAAATGTCACATCATTACCCAAGAGTGACCCTAGTGCAACCATGACTTGGTTATCGGAGACTTGGGATTGAATGAAAGCCAATATTTTTCTAGTGAATGTAGAATTTACCTTTAGGTTGTCTTTGTTCCATATATTTCAAGAAGGATAGGCTCTTCATGGTCTTGTCTACAAAGATTTTATTTGAACTGTTTACTGTGACTAAAATTGTCATCAACATGCCTATTAGATGAAGTAGGAAAAATCTTATCTACCAGGTCTAATCCCCATTGCAAGAAAGGCCATGGTGTTGTGATGGGTCTCAACTCTGGTGCTAGTGCATGAACAAGATCACTATGTTGTTTCCATTGATAAAACTTTTGAGAATATTGAATACAATCCTACTCCATAGAGGGCTAGTAGTACCCCATTCTCAATTTTTTTTTGGCTAGTTTAGGTCCGCTAGAGTGGGACCCGCAAACACCTTCATGTACCTCTTGTAAGGTCATTTGTGCTTCTTTTGCATTAATAAATTGGAGTAACATACCATCTAGACTACAATGATATAGGGTATCTCCAAGGATTATAAAGTGGGAAGTTTGAAGGGTGAAGGTTTTATTTTGAGTGGTCACTAGGTCAAGTGATATGATTCCATGGTGGATGTAGTTAAATGCATCTTGGTATCATGGGGAGTTAGGACCAACAATAACACATACCAATTCTAATTCTGGGATGTGGAATGCAGGTACGATTAGTTTTTCTATGAGGAACTCATACTTCGGAATATTTTGTGGAATATCAAGCAATGAGCCTATTATTGTCATTGCATTGACAACTCTATTGTTTATCTGAGGAGATTTTTCAAAGGATATTGTGACAAAATATTTCTTAAAGATATCCACCATCCTTTTATAGGGCATCAACTTTTCATCTTTTGTCTAGTACTCATCATTCACCTATCTGATCACTAGATGAGAATCTTCGAAGACCTATAGCTCTTTTATTCTCCATTCAATAGCCATTTTTAGCCCTGTGATTAAAACTTCATATTTTGAGATATTTTTCATGCATGGAAAAGTGATCCTATATGCCTTGGGTATACTATCTCCCTATGGTGTGAGAAATAGAACACTTTCTCCAGAGCCATGTTGAGTGTGGGACCCATCAAAGTATAGAATCCAATGGCCTATCTATTTTTTCATCAAGATACTCTCATCTGGAAATTGCATTGTGAGAAGCTTGTGATCATCTATGGGTGCTTTGGCCAGGTGGTCTGCTCTTATTTTTCCCTTGATGGCTCTTCTATCCACATAATCTATATCAAATTCAATCAGAATCATCACCCATTTCACAATTCGACCTATTAGGGCTGCTTTTTCTAGTAGGTACTTTAGCAGGTCTACTTTTGAAATCATTTTTACCTTCATGTTTAAGATGTAGTGTCTCAACTTTTGTGTTGAAAATATGACTTAGAGACACACTCTTTCTATGGATGAGTAGTTCAACTCATAGCCCACCTTTTTTCAGTTGATGTAGTAGACCACACTTTCCTTGTTATCATCATCTCGTTAGGTTAGGAGAGCTCCCAAAATTTATTGTGTGGTAGACATGTAGAGTACCATTTCCTTGTTTGGAATAAGTGGAATGAGTACATGAGGTGTAAGTAGGTACTCCTTGACTTGCTAGAACATAGTCACATCTCCCATCCCACTTAAAGGTGACTTCCTTATGTAGGAGATGGATGAAAGGGTGACATTTTTCTACCATTTGTATGATAAATCACTTGACGGATTGTAGCTTCCCTTATAAACTCCTCAGGTGTTTCAATGTTTTTGGTGGAGGAATCTCTATTTTTTCTTTTACTTTTGCAAGATCCACTCCAATCCCCCTTCTTGACACTATGTACCCTAACAAATTTCCTGATGTTACTCCAAACACACACTTCTTAAGGTTGAGTCTCAAAGTATATTGTTCAAGCCGATCAAACACCTTTGGAAGATTAGTCAAGTGATCTTCCCTTTTGATTTACTTTTCTAAAATGTTGTCCACATATTCTTCCATGATTGTGTGTAGCATATCATGGAATATGGTCATCTTTTCCTTTTGATATGTTACTCTTGCATTCTTTAGACCAAATGGCATTGTATTCCAGTAGAAAGTCCCCCTAGCAAAAGTAAATGATGTTTTGTGTTGATTGTTTGGAGAGAGTTTTATCTGGTTATATCCAGAGAAACCATCCATTAAGGATAAAATCTCATTCCCTATTGTTAGATCCATGGTCATGTCTATACGAGTAAGGGGGAAGTCATCCTTTAGGAAGGCTTTGTTCAGGTCTTGTTCAGGTCTCTAAAGTCTGTGCAAATCCTTATGCCCCCATTAGGCTTTGACACTGGTACTAGATTCGATATCCATTTCGGATAATCGATGGGTCTAATGAAACCCACATCTAGTAGCTTCTTTAGTTTTACCTTTACCAATAATGCTATCTGAGGATGCATTTTTTTGCATTTTTGCTTGATAGGCTTTGCTCCAGGGAAGACAACTAGATGAAGTACCACTAGTGTTGGATCTAGTCCAAGCATATTTGCATAGGTCCATGCAAAGATTAAAATAGTAGAATTTAGAAAATAAATGAGTATATGACTAAAAATTTTAGTCACAACAACTGGAAATGACCAAGTTATACTATTTTTTTGTGGCTTAGCTATAAATTATTAAATAAATGACTAATTTAGTCATTGACTAAAAAAATATTTAGTCGGCGGGGGCCCTAGCTCGGTTGGCTAAGTAATTCCGTTGCGGCTCTGCTGGTCACGAGTTCTAGTCTCCCCCGTCCCGTGGTACCGGAGGGCGTGTCACGCCAGCACCGCCGGTCACGTTAAAAAGTTTACCAGGCGCACTGCAGTTTATAGGGGGTCGTGCTACCCGATTCCTGCAGCCTAAAAAAAAAAATAATAAAAAAATATTTAGTCGTAGAAATTCACCAAATACAAATTAGACATTTTTTTAAGAAAACATTTCAACCAATTATTGATGTGATGTATTGGCATGATACATGAATTCACATTTATTCACATTCATTCCATGCCTCATTCATTGCAGAGCTTGAACACATTATTGCAACTAGTTAGACTCACATTGAGGCACGTGGTTTTGACTTACAATAGTTGGGCGTGTGAACAACACTAGGTGTTTTGCGTTATGACACTTGCAAGGGTGATAAAGATTGTTTGGAGAGAACCTAGAGAATTCTAAAAAGGTAGGAAATGACTTTGGTGTTTGCTACAAAGTATTTAAATTCTATAATGAAGTCAGATTTTTGGATTCCCTCTACACTGAATTTAAAGGTAATTCGAAACCCTCATTACATTAAACACAAAATCTATAGCTTTCTAATTGGCCACTTATAGTAGTTACAATCTCCTACTCTTAATGATATTCTATTACAATATTTCCACTATTTTGCTTCATAATTTTTTTGAACTAAATATAATTAAATTTGGGTGTTAGTGCCAAAATAGAATTTCCTCAAACAATTTTGATACATTTTCACTACAAGTGAAAATTGTCCTTCTGCAAAGTAAACATGTGCTAGATTTACCCATACATCAGGCATCTGAACAAATATGTTTCCTATAGTAGCTTCTTGTACCTATTTAAATATTTCCTTTTCAATATCAAATTGACCCCTTTTAGCTAGCACAATAGTTGCCCCATTTGCAACATAAACATTTCTTGGTGTAGTGTAGAAAAAAGTATTTCTTGCTTGATATGGGAATAATTGATGACAAATAGGATTTAATTTTTCCTTGGTCTAGTGTTGTGAGGTGTTTTACACATCCACATTAGGTCTTGGACCCTTGCAAACTAAATAAAATGCATTTATCAATGTCTTGTAAAGTTGTTGTAAAGTGTTGTAAATGACTTTCACACTTTCTTAGACTTTTATTAAACATTTAAGTCTAATTGACCTATTTTCCCCTTAATTTAATATTGTAAAATATATTTACTAGTAGTCTCACATTAATCTAGAAGGCTTGACTTTAATCTAGTGTTGTAATGTGTTTTACACATTCACATTGGATGTTGTGCCTTTCTAGGCTAAGCGGACCTCATTTTTATGTTGTAAAGTGTATTTAATTACACTTTCACATTCAAATTTGTGTCTCTGGCCCTAATTACCATCTACATCATCATTAATAGGCCCCTATGACCCCATATTATACATCTTGAGGCTTAATTTGATCAAATACCTAACTAGAACAACCTAGAAGCCTAATTTCTTCATTCTTGAACATTACAATTGGAAAAAGAGCCCCTGTTAGACCCATTCAAAATTAGGGGTGAATCAATCCCATCCAAGTAGGACTCATTCAACTAGGATGGCGAATGAGTCCCATTTGAGCTATTTTTGAGGTTTGAGTGGAAAAAATTAGGTTTTAAGTTTAATTTTCCTCCATGTTCGCCTTGGGGATCAAAGTAATGGGAAAATTAGGTGGATTTCCTATAAATACAATCTTCTAAACCTTAATTCATAATAAATTCATTATTATTTCATCAATCATTATCCATCTAAAGTCAAGCAAGCTAGGGTTTTAGTATTCTAAGTCATCAAGATAGCCTTCTAAGCAATTTAAGGGCATAATTTCTAGCCATTGACTTTAGAAATTCAAGATATATCATCATGGAAAGTCTAATTCCATTATTTGATAATTCATTACATTATTTCTTCATTTTGGTTTAATTACCTAAAAAGGGGTTTGACCAAGGAAAACACCCATGACCTAACATTCAACATTTCGCTCTTTTATTGTGTGTTTGCAGATTTAGGTACATTGAAGGTCTAGAAATCATTAAAGGATAAGTTACAAATTTTTTGAAGACATATCCTTATTTTCTAGGTAAAAATATCCACAAAAATCACTTACAGTGTTAGAAATCAATGTTTTAGAGGCAGACACCTATTAGGAACTGAAGTGTAGACCGAGGGCTTATGTTTCCATTTTTGGATTTTTAGAAATTCAGAAGTCGACTCATTCATCATTAGTGGAAAAAGAGTCCCATTCCCAGGTCTAAAAAGTGATTTCTGCAGATTTAGACACCCATTTGGCTGAAATAGACCCCAGTACAGTTTTTGAAATCTTGGACTAATTTGCCTAGAATGGCAAATGAGTCCCAGTAGGCCAAATTTTTTAGGATCAACAAAATTTTTAGTCTTCAAAACATTCCCAGGTGCATGATTTCTATTTTATTTTCTTGATCTATTTTATTTGTATTTCTATTCATCTTTCTAGGTGTTTTTGCATACTACACTATGTTTTCAAACATCTTCCATTTCCTTAGTTTTCATTCATTAGTCAATCTCTTTTATCATTTCTTTACATTTAGATCATCCCCATAGACTTATTTCAATCATATCTTATTTATTCTTGAATGATCTATCAAGGTTTTTTTGATTCCTCTCTCCTTTTAGGTGCAAAACCCTAGAAGTGTAAGAGTGTTTATCCCTACAAAAATTTGTGGTTTACTTGGTCTATGTGCCAACACTTTACAAAGGTTTCCCCATTTGCAATATAAACATTTTCATTGCAAGCACAAATTGTCCTTGTAAAAGAAAACATGTGCTATTTTTACCCACACATTAGGCATTTGAACAAAGATGCTTCTTGCAGTAGCTTCTTATACTTGTGTAAAAATTTCCTTTGCAATATAATATTGACCCCTTTTAGCTAGTACAATGGATGCCCAATTTTTAGCATAAAAATTTCTTGGTATCTATGCCAACACCTAAGTTGCCTCTTTTATGACATTAAGATCCTCTTGAGTTATTATTATACTCCTATATTCCAAGAGAAAAATCCCCAAGGTCCATCAGAAATGAATGATGAGAATTTGAGTTTCAACCTTGTTTCATTTTGAAAAGGGGACATTACATTATACAAGATTTTTTTAATAGTAGAATAATTTAATCTACCTATTTGGGACTGTAAAATAAAAATAGATGAATTAATCTATTTTCAATTATAGGTTCTTTTAATCTAGAATCTAATAGAAAGAGAAAGCATAGTACATTGAAGGACACAAAATGTTCTAAAATAAAGACTAAAATAGGTTGCCCATAAAAAAAATAAAGGGGAAAAATGGAAAGATAACACACAGATGATTCATTTGAGGTTTTTTATAAGATCTCATTTAGCAATGCCAATGGATTTGGAAGGGAAAAAGCATATTTGATTGACTAAAATTTTGAGGTAGCATATCCATCGTCATTGTATGCATCATCTTCTCTTGGAATTTGTTTCTACAATGCACTAAGAGAAGATGATGCATACAATGACGATGGATAAGCTACCTCAAAATTTTAGTCAATAAAATATTATTTTTCCCTTCCAAATCCATTTGACATAGTTAAATGAAATCTTATAAAAAAACTCAAATGATTCATTTGTATGTTATCTTTTCATTTTTCCTCTTTCTTGTTTTTTATGGGAAACTTATTTTAGTCTTTATTTTAGAACATTTTCTATGTCCTTCAATGTATTATGCTTTGTATTTTTATCAGATTCTAGATTAAAAGAACCTATAATTGAAAATAGATTAATTCATCTATTTTTATTTTACAGTCCCAAATAGGTGGAATAAATTATTTTATTGTTAAACAAATATTGTACAATGTAATGTCCCCTTTTCAAAATGAAACCAAGTTGAAACTCAAATGCTCATCATTCATTTCCCATTGGCCTTGGGGAATTTTCTTTTGGAAAATAGGAGCTAGGTTTTCTTAAAGCTCAAAAAGCCTAGACATCATCATCATCATATGGATCATCCTCTCTTAGACTCTATTTCTGCAATGGTTCATCATCTTCAGAATTAGAGTATGCATGTCTCCTTCATGATTTTGTTAAAACTAGAGATTTTGTCTCGCCATCATCACAGTCTTCTAGACCTACAACTGTAAGAAGATCTTGGGAATTTTTTGCATCATCTTGTGCCTTATCACTCATATAATTTTCCTCATATTTCATGGAAACATCAAGTTCCTCCATATAAGAATCTTAAGCCTTGTGGTCCTTATCCTTCTTCTTTTTCTTTTATTTCTTCTCAGACTGACTAGCCTCATCATCATGATCCTTATCCTTATGCTTACTCTTCCATAATTACTTCACACGTTCAAAT
Organism: Sequoia sempervirens; assembly: GCA_007258455.2. NCBI lineage: Eukaryota > Viridiplantae > Streptophyta > Pinopsida > Cupressales > Cupressaceae > Sequoia > Sequoia sempervirens. The sequence goes on along the minus strand of VDFB02076865.1, from coordinate 112,618 downwards.
TTCTCCTCTTGTTGCATCACCTGCTAAATTTCTTCCTCTTCCTTTCTCCTTTCCATCTGAATCCTTGATTTTTAATCATATTTTCATTTTGCTTCATCATCCAAGACAAGTTGGCATGCTACTTTAATTGTTTCTTGTGCTTTAAGCCAGTCATTTTTTTTCAGCTCCATGTTTCCAAGCATACATAAAGCATTTGATGAGTTTTTATCCACCCTAAGTGTATCCCCAATCAATTCTAGGCTTAGTTGGATCTCATTCGAAGTCTGATCCATGGCTACAAGATGTAGATATGCATCCACATAATCAGGAAACTTGAACAATTTGAGCCTGTATAAAATATTTTCTATTTCAGTATCATGTAGCTATTCAAACAGCCTAGCAATATTAAATAGTGTTCTGACTTTTTCCCATGGTAATTCAAGTGAAACACCACTTTCTTCTAGTCGATGGAAGAATTCCATAGCCTTAAAGTGCATAGAAAAAACTACAAAATTGGCACTAGGGCGTTTATTTATGAATTCAACCCAAATGCCATTTCCTATTGCCTCCATAAAATTTTGTTGAGCCAACTCTAGTTCATCACATTCAAAATGAAGAACCCTAATGTTGTTTAACAATTTAATGGGAACTTCTTCTCTACTCTTCTTTAGAAGAGACTTTGTTATATTAAGAGAACCTAAGGGTGCACTAGGGTCTATCGATATTATAAACTTTCCCATCTTGATAAATGCATGGGCATCACATGGATCTATGCTAGTTTCCTTTCTTAAAATTTTGAAAGCCTTCTTTTCCTACACTCACTAAGAATTTATATGGCCTATAGCTTTTAAGCTCTCACAGTTCTTAGGGTGGACCTCCAAAACCTTTTCAAAATTTGAGAGAGAACTCTTAAGATCTCCTAGCTTCAATTGAACCTATCCACAAAATCTTGTGGCCTCTGGCTTTCCTTGACTGATGCCATGTAGGAGCAACAAGTGTTGTCATAATCACCTTTACTATGATAAGATTGTGCAATATTATAATATGAATGATATTTCATGATAGGGTGGTCAGTTGAAACAAGAGTTATCTCAGTGAACTATTCCATAAGAAAAAGCTGCCCTATGAAGAAAAAATGGTTTGCTAAATGATTCAATTCCATTGCATAGTACGGGTATAGTTCAAAGGCTCTACGCATCTTTTCCATTCCTTCATGAACACTACCTTTTTCACTAACTATGAGAATCCTACAATTAATAAATTCACAAAACTGACCACAAATATTTTTCCCCATTTCAAATAGCAAAATTTCCCAAAAAATGCATTTAAAAATGTAAAAAATTGCAAATAAAATCATGCTAATTTTCATGCCAAAAAAAACCATGAGACCATAGCTTGTTGTTTACTATTATGCTTTGATAGATTTTTTCCAAGCATCCATAGCTTGTTTGAAACCACCTATTTTAGGCTTTTAGCCATAGTAGCAAGGCAGTGAACTGTTTGATAAAATACTTTGGTAGACACATGTGAAAAATGTGGTAGCATAGAAAAGGAAATTAACTTTGGAAAAAATTCCTCAAAGAAATGTGGTCTCATGGTGATGGAATTCCATGACAAATTCCATGACAAATGAATTTTTATGTATTTTTACAGGGCATTCCACCACCATGAGACCACATTTCTTTTAGGCATTTTTTCAACCAGTTCACTATCTTGTCTATGTTTTTGCTTACTATTATGCTTTGATGGATTTTTTCCAAGCATCCATAGCTTGTTTGAAAGAACTTGTTTTAGGCTTTTAGCCATAGCAACAAGGTAGTGAATTTTTTGATAAAATTATTTGGTAGACAATATGTATGAAAAATTTGGTAGCATAGACAAGGCAGTGAACTATTTTAAAAAATGCCTCAAAGAAATATGGTTTCATGGAATTCCATGACAAGTAAATGCAATTGGAAAATGTTCTTAGTTATCAGTTATGTAATGTGAAGTAATTGTATAACTACTTAGGTTGACTTTGTAAAAACTATATTGTAATTAAAATTTTGTCATCTATCAACATCTAGTTATTAGTTATGCAATGTGAAATAATGCTTTGAGTTTCAAAGATGTGCAATACAATGCAATCATAATACAGATTATTATGAAGATGTTTTGTCACCTTAACTAGCCTGTCACCTTTAGAGGTAAGCTTGTCACCTAAACATTGGTTATATGTATAGACACTTAAAAATTTCTTGAATGATATACACACTTGAATCTGATATATTAACATTGCTTCATCCTAAAATCCATCTTCTTTTCACTTGTTTAATTGAATAAGCCTAATTATTTAATTAAATGCCTCATTTTCACCTATTAATCTAATTGAACTAATTAGGTTAATTCACCCCCTCACAGTAACATTTCATCTGGTTTAATTAAATAATGCAAATTATTTAATTTTAACCCTAATTCCTCTTATTTAATTAAATAACCTAAACTATTTAATTAAATATCATATTTGCATCCCCTTTTCATTAAATAAATCAATAATTTAATGAATATCCTCACATTCCTCATCTTGCACATTCAAATTTAGTTTTAATCAACTAATGCCAATTTCCCTCTCATCCACTTGCATAGGGGATATTCCAAAGGAATATTCTCCTATTTTCCTCCAAAAAGGGTAATGATTATACCAAACAAACTTTGAAACTACTTTTTAAAGTTGTTGCAAAGTGTGTTTGTTTGCATGATTGTGAGGCCTTGATATTTTCTTGATCCATGTGATCTTTGATTCTCATCCATTGATGAGAATCCTTGATCCATGTTTCATCCTCCTTTCATTTGTGACCATTAATAGATCAAATCAATCTCATCCATTACATTTTCATTTGATCTCCATTAAATAAATGATTTAATGAATATCATACAATTCCCCTAATTTGAATAATTGAAACTTTGTTTTAATTATCAAATTATTAATTAAATCTAATTCTCCTACTTTCAAGGGAATATTCCTTGGGAATATTACTCCTTTGCACATTGCTCGAAAAGGAATATTCCCATGGAATATTCCTTCCCATTTGCACAATTTAATTTGGTTTTAATTAACTAAATATATAATTTTCCTCACCTATGAGAATATTCTCTTTCTTCACTCATTTGGAAAAGGTAATATTCCTTTTTTGCAATAAACTTTCAACATGACTTCTTGTGCAAGCTTTGAAAGTGTGTTTGTTTAGATAAATGTGAGCCCTTGATTAAATATCATCTTGCATCCTAAACCCTTGATGGGAATCCATGATCCATACCTCCATCCTCTTTCTTTTTTGACCATTGATTATCTTTTTCAATCTTAGCTCTTCATTTTTCATTTGCTTTCCTATAAATAGGTCACTATTTGGAGGCAAATGGATCCATCTTTTAACATCAAACTTATGTTGTTAATATCACTTGCACTTGCACTCATATTTATCACTTATTTAGCATCTTTTAGTTTAATTTACTGGCACATTAGCTTAGCTTCCATTAATGGCTTCCATGGTAACTTAGATGCATACATTTAGCATATCTTGTAATTAGTGTTTCAATCTGTCTAGCTTAAAATTCATTTAGATTAGCTTTGCATACACCCATATCAATCATCTTAGCATAAATCATGTTAACATAGCTTGCATCATGATAATTTAGCTTTAAATAATGTTTTATCACACATCTTTCATCGGTTTCATTGATTCTCTTTAATAGAATTGATCAGAACAGCCTCATTTATCCATGAGATTGGGAAAGGGTCGCCATTCCACATCAATCAACACCACTCCCCCAATAGGATAAGTTTCAATGGATTAGAATAGGATTTTATGAAGCTTTCATATTTTAATATGTTACTTTTAATGGATTCTTAGTTTATTTTGCATTGAATGATCTTATTGGGACTGATATATAGTGGATTAAATATGCCTCAAATTCATACGGATTAGGTGTAGTTAACCTATTCTATGTCATTGGTCACAATATGTATGGTGTAATTTATTATTGAATGTAATTAATTTTTCTTAGTTTTCTTACTTTGGTTGAAATTTATTTTATTTATTTAGAATACAATTTCTATTAGAGTTATCATACATTAGCTAATCATTAATTAATCATTAATTGATTATTAGTCTATTTTATTCTCACACACTTAAGCTAAACTTAGGAATGCATTATTAGTTGAGTTTATATTAGATCATTATGTCACATCTCATGTGATGTTGACACTTGTCATGATCTAATCCATTTCTCATTTAGGGCTTTGCTCTTATAATCATTCAACCCTCATTGTAATTATTAACAGGAGAATATATGTAGCTTTAATATCTTCTTCAAAGATTTCTCTCTCTTCTGTAGCTTTTTCTTGTTGAAGAATATTGCATATATTGTTTTACATATCTCTTGCATGGAAGGTGTATTTGTTTATTGTTTCATCATGTGGCTCATCATTTTGTGCTTGTTTCACAATTCTAACATGGTATCAAAGCGTGGATTTAGCGAACCCCTTCTTGATTTATGAGGTTTTCTTCTTCAACAAGGGTTTCAGGCTTCAGATTTGAATCCCCTTTGCTTTCTTTCCAAATTTTGGAGGAGGGAATTTTTTAAGTGAATCTAGGGTCAAATCAAACCTCTCCATTGAATCCAAAGTTTCCAGAATAGTGAAGATTGACCTTTGTTTTGTCAAATTTGGCTTTTGTTTGTCAGATCTATGAGGGTTTGAAGAAAGGGTTTTTTTGCCAGATCTAGGGGGTGCTCATTTTTTCAGAGCATTTTGAGCCTAGACGGACCTCACCATTGTGCTCAGAAGTCCAAGAAACTCCTATTTCCATATATAATTTGTCAAAATCCAAACAGTTGACCTTTGAGGCAAGTTTTTTTTGCCTGTAAAATCGTGCACGCAATTCAAGGTAAAAAAATTGTAATTTTTTTTTTTCCTGCAAAAATTTCCACAATTTTTTTAATTTGTAAAAAGTTTTTACAAAACCTTTAAAAAATTTTAAAAAGGAAAAGTTTTTAAAAGTTTTTGTTTTTTAAAAGGGCAAGGGTACAAGATTGCCACCGCAGTCCATACCTATAATCAATGGAAGTTGTGGGGTGGGGCCCATGGCCGCCCCCCTCCATAGTTTTTTTTTAAATTATTAAGAAAAAAATTGTATCTATATATATTTTTTTAAAAAAACAAATTTTCTATAATAAGCCTAATTGTGTAAGTGCAGTGACGACCGCTTGACTGTCAATTTTAACCTTGTGAAGTGCTGACGTTGGTATGACATTAGCAATATGGACACTGTACCATGGCCCCTTTTACCCCTCTTTGGCCTCCAAGGAGCTATGTTTTTCTTTTGGTCGTAATTTGGGCATATGATATCATTTTTTGGCAAATGAGATATTGTCAGAAAGCTGGTTTCATCAAGTTTCTAGTGGTGTGGGTCTCATTTCTTTTATTTTCTTCTGGTGAATTCTACATCCTATTGATTTCAAAGGATATTTTTCAGTTCTGAGTTCATAACTTTTGACTAGTTTCTCTATTTTTCACGATCTTAGCGGCATTGGAACCATATTTCAAAAATCTTCAGTTCCATCCATGCAATTTTTCTAGATTGTTCTCCAGGTAAATTTTATTCAGATTTATTTGTCTTCACACTTTGGTGGGTTACTTGTATGTTTTAGCTCTTGGAAACTTTTTTTTTGCATGGGATGACTCGTTTATGGCTATTCTATATGTATTTCTATGTTTTAGTCCTATTTGGACATTGTAGACATCATTTGTAAGCAATATTTTCTATGTAAATGCACTGAGATAAAGTACCACACTATTGTACATGTATAATGGGATTCTTGCACATCACTTTGTGCCTTGTTGTACTCACACTATGATATAAAGTGCTATGGGAGTTGATATTCTCCATTTTTTTTCTTCATGCCTTTCTCATGCATATGTGACTTTTGTTTTCACATCCTTTCTATCAACTTCTACTTTCATGTTTGTACCTTCAGATGTTCATGGTTCCTCTTCATGCACTACTTTTGGGCGTTCAATTTGAGTTTACCTATCATGCCTCTCCATTTTGAACATTATGTGGGAGTTTATACTATTGGTGTTAATGCTTCCTTTGTTTCGTTGGAGTGAGCTATGTGTACAGTATTTGTTCCTATGTACTAGGCAGATGCAATAGCTTGTTACCCATGCATTTCGGTGAGATGGATCACTTACCATATGGACACTCTTTCATTCCTATTTCTAGAGGAAACCTTCCATTTCCTTGGTTAATTAGAGTTCTTCATAATTTTTGGTACTTTTACCATCTATATCTTCGAGTTCCAAGTGTTGTCCATATGATTTGAGTAGTGTCGTTGGGGGCACTCATGCAAATTGTTTTCTTCTTGATCCTAATCATCCTATCTTCAGAGGAGGTTCTTCGACACCATAGTAGTCATCTTTTGATAGAATTTGCATCTTCTTCATGCTTCTATGATGTTCTACATGTTCTTTTTTAAGACATTTCCTTGATTTGGAGGCTTTTCAACCCTTTAGTTTTCTTTGATCTCTTCTTGGAGTGGAGTTTTTCCCACAAGGTTTTCTCTATTTCTCTGCATTATAGAGATCTTATGTTTGTACATGGGTACCATACTTGGCCTTGTTTTTCGGGACCCATCATGCATACTTTTTAGGGTTTTTAGCTACTCCCTAAGTTCATCTTAAGGGGGGTGTTAAAGTTATCATACATTAGCTAATAATTAATTAATCATTAATTGATTATTAGTCTATTTTATTCTCACACACTTAAGCTAAACTTAGGAATGCTTTATTAGTTGAGTTTATATTAGATCATTACATCACATCTCATGTGATGTTGACACTTGTCATGATCTGATCACTTTCTCATTTAGGGCTTTGCTCTTATAAGCATTCAACCCTCATTGTAATTATTAATGGGAGAATATTTGTAGCTTTCGTATCTTCTTGAAAGTTTTTTCTCTCTTATGTAGCTTTTTCTTGTTGAAGAATATTGCATATATTGTTTTGCAGATCTCTTGCATGGAAGGTGTATTTGTTTGTTGTTTCATCCCGTGGCTCGTGGTTTTGTGCTTGTTTCAAAATTCTAACAATTTCTTGTATGTCCTATATGTTTTCTAGATGCTAGAATTTTCTCGTATATCCTAGATGATACCTTTAGTTTTCAATACAACTTCTAGCCTCCACATGCATTGAATATGATTGTGTGAAGGAAACAATAATGAACATCTGTGATTTAATAATACATATAGATATCTCAACATTAGGTGAACTAAGCCTCCTCATTACAAATAAAGAAATGATCTCTTAGGTCTGACTAACACTAAAAACTAAAAATAAGAGACTACAAAATTAGAAAATTGTTCAATCTTTTCAATAAAATGATATCTAAAATATTACATTCATAATATACCCTATAAATTCCCACATAAGATACATAAAAAATCTAATACCGCAATTCAAGATGATAACTTATTATATCATATATAGTATTATGAACAAATAATTGATACCAATTCATAATGTACCCCTATATTCCAACCTAAAATACATAAAAAATAGAATCATACATAGTATTATCAACAAATAATTGAAACCAAAATATGAGCACCAGATTAAATCTTCATGTCCATTGATTGCTTCAAATAGATATTACAATATAACATAAGTCTCCTCATATATGTTTCTATAAATGCCTATGATGATGATATCAAAATTCAGTCTTGGTTTCTCTTTTATAAGAGAAGCAACAATCTTTAGATTGTTACAAAATATGGCATCTTTTCAAAATTCATCCCTCTTTGTATAAACTAAGCTAAACATTATTTTTTCTTAAAACATAAAACAAAGAAAATAGATAACTAATGAAGTCCACAACACTCTTGACACCATAGTTCATTAGTCTTTGTAAGGCACTTGTGATCACTGAAATTTTTAAGGTCCTTTCTCCATGTTACTGTATCTAAATGTGTGGTTCTTCCACTATGAGAGTCCCACGGCATACTATTTGGGAGGACCCAAATACTTATGCTCCCACTCGTACACTGTATAATCATGTGGCCATTTGTATTCTTGAATTTTCAATATATTTGCAATGTGAATCTTCCATTAGTTTTCTAGTAACACCCTACCATCCATGATAAACTTAGAATATCCATCATCTAATGCTATTACTCCATCCATGATTAAGTCAAACCTATCGAGACTCAACTCACCATCCTTTTGTATGAGTGATGCACTGTTGATCAATCTGGCCAAATTCACTCTTCCATTCATTGAGGTCCTTCAAGTGGCCATCATATTTCAATATTTTTGGAACAAACCACTACTTTGAAAAGTATGAAATTAATTTCTATTCTTTTTTTGATCTTTTGGTCCTCTCCTTATATATATTGCAATTCATCTATAACTATTTTGGCCATTTTCTCTATAGGTTTTAATGCTACAGAAGCCTCAATGCTCCTCTATAAGATTTTACACAAGGTTACCAATTTGTGCTGTATGGGCTTCCAATTCTTAAAAAGGTTATCCAGTATGGGTACATTTGTTTTCATCTAATCAATTGCATGTGGCAGTGAGTTGTAGTGATCATACACACTTTCCAACTTATCCACAATTAGCTTTATCCTATGCTTGAGGACCTTCTCTAAAACATTGCAGATTTTCTTATTCACTCCTTCCTTACCCTCATTGTTGGGTTTCTTTAACTCTTCAATCTCCTATCTAAGAATGATCACTTGTTTAGTAGAAGCACTTTCTATATCAACTTGTGGAGTAGGAGGAGGCTGGTATAACATTATTTCCTTGTTTTGTGAGGGGCTTTCTCCTTTCAATTGTTCCTTCAACTTCTCATTTTCCATGAATAATTTATTAACTTCATCATTTAAAAACTTTTGTTCCTTTTTGTTCTCTCCCAATCTAGCTTCCATCTCCTTAACTATAGCTTGGGTGAACATAGTTGAATGCATTGTCATAGTTGCAACTTCTAGAGGAGATGTATCCTTTAATGTTTTCACCATAGGTGTCCCTTTCATTTCCTGCACTACATCTAGTAACCTTAGTTTTTGTGTACTCTTTATTTTGGCCCATAATTCCAAGGTTTCAATCTTAGGGTTATACCTTGTGCCACTTACCCCTTCATTTGAGTCAAACTCAACAATCATCATTAGGTCTTCCTTTGTTCTCACTTGATCAAGTAAAAACATTTTCTTTAATTCCATACTAGGGACAATAAGTGTAATACTTTTTAAAATCATCTCTTTAGCCTCTTGTGGGCTAACATCAATATTATCAATCCTTAATTCATTAAAATTTTGGGCTACATCTAGTCATGCTAGGATTCCTCAGCTCCCATCTTATTTATTTCAACCCTCACTTCAAACTCTCTCATTTTCATCTTAATCCAAAAGTCCTTAAATTCAGGGGTTTTGATAAATTCATCATCTTCTTAGAACCTAAGAACTACAATTACCTTCTCATCCTCATGTGTTTCTCTTTCTTCATGTACCTGAATATCAGCTCTAGCTTAAGGCATGTGGTCTTCAGTTTCAGGCATAGGTTGGTCCACTTCAACATCATCCTTGAAATGTCTTAACACATTAACTGCTTCTTTTGTATCTCCAACCTCCTCACTTATTTCATAGGAAACAAGTGGTTCTATCTCTTGTGTCTTTTTTTTAGAAGGTGGTTGTTCAGGAGGTGATCCTAGAGAAGCATGCCATATTGAAATAGTATTTGGAGTTGGTTCTATTATTACAACACCACTCAACCGTTTGGGAGATAATTTGGAAAGTCTCGCCATCCCCATCTTCATTGTAGTCTTATATAATTCATGAAACTTATCAATTATCATTTCAATCCTATTTAGAGGATCTACTTTGTCTATGAAATACCCAAATAAATCATTATGCTTCATCTTTCTTTCTTCCTCAAGCCTTTTCATAATTTTCCATTTTCTCCTCCTCTTATATACCTCATGAGGAGTGAAACAATTTCTGATTACATCTTCTTCATAATCAATCTGGCGAGTAACCATAGCCTTTGTAAGGATGGTGTGTCTTACAAAATTCATGTGACCCTTAGGGTCAAAATCTCTTTCCTTTCCAGACTCTAAAGAGTACCCTATTTTTAGATAATTCTATGACTATTCAAGTGTATTAGATCCCACTAATAGTTCCCCACATGTTGTCAAATTGGGTAGAAATGTATCCTTCCTTTTTTTATGCATGACATCCTTTTCCATCCATAGAATTTTCCACATGAACTCTAAAAGGGCTAATCGAAGGGGAACAAAATTTTCCAGTATATGTGGGGCCTGTGGGCATCCATAAATCCTAATTATTGTGATATCTGGTAGAAAAAATCAATCACCAAAGTTATGAGTATGGCCTTGCTTAAGTTTCCAAGCCAAAGGTCTTCATAGTTGTAGCACAAGTGTGTGTAATATTGGTGGTTGGTGCCCAAGAACTCTCATTATTCTATACATAAAGTCATCATGGAATATCACATAATTTGAATTCTTACATATGTTCTCCCATATATAACACCATCATTGCACTAACAACAAATTCCCCTACTGGTCAATCTTACCCAAACACATCCTTATGGTTCATCTATCTTTATTCTCGTATAATATCAGCTGGCACAACAAAGAATATTTCCTGAATGTTATCAGGGTTGTATTTTCCCTAACTTGCAAAATTCCTTCGTGTAATTCTTTCTCAAGATATGAGGTAAAATCATATTTAGTGTTTGTCTCAGGGTTTTGGATCCTCATAGACATCATCATTAAACTAACTGGCATTTTCTCTTATGTGTCTATCCCAAGTAATTGATAGAGAGAAAAGTAGGTTTTCTTGAAATAGAATTGGAAATCTGTGATAGCAAATGGTTCAGTAGTAGAAGGGAATATAGGAATCACCCTGTTGTTCAGACCCCTTTTCATGTAAATGGGGAGTTCATCACTTGTATAGGTTCTCCTCAATCTAGTATATTCTTCTTCACTTCTTTGCAAATCAATTCTAGCAGGGCTTGTTTATTTACGTGAAAACATTCAATGATGGACACTTTAGTCAACATAACTAATGGTGAACCATTTGGAAATCTCATAGACCTAGTAGCAGAATGATAACTTTGATCCAATACTCTGATGAAATCTACATCTATACAAAAATTTGGGACAATTAACTTGGAAAAATCTAATGCCTGCAGATTTGACACAAGAATATTATCCTCCCCTTTTTCATAAAAGTACTAGAATAGTTCCCACCTAGAGATAGGGATAAGGAAATCTCTACAATTGTGAGCCAAATCTTTAAAAAAATTCTTAAATCCTCTATCATTTTATTTAGGGAGTATATCCAAGATAGACTGTTGTAAGAACCTCTTTTTAACCTTAGATTCTTTGTTTTTAGTTTCAGGTTCTTTCTTCTTGGGTGACATGATGTTTAACTATCTTCTCCTATACTTCTAAAATATAGAATTCTAAACAATCTTGTACTCATAAAACTTAATTCACATTTTAACTATCATACTTCTCCAATACTTCTGAAATGTAGAATTTCAAACAATCTTGTACTTGTAAAACTTAATTCACAATGAGTTATGTGCACTTACTTGGGTTACAATGGTTGTAGAGCTTAACCTCCTCAAACTACCAACTCTCCACATGATAATTTTTGCAAATGAGTGCAAAGAGAATGTTGAATTCTTGGTTTAATGGCTTCTGAGCTCAGTCATGTCAATAGTCATATCAACGTTATGCCAAATATTTTTCTCATAGTTCAAGTTTGAACATGCACCATTTATTTTACAAGATCAAATGGTTGATGGGATTCATGCATTTAATACCCGTTTATCACCACCACTTTCTATAAACCATTATACCACATGCCTCTTTGTATTTCACCATGGGGTAGCGGGATCCTAACCACTATTCCACAAGCTTGAATTGTTTACCTGTGGTACTTTAGTTTACATTAACAATCACATATGGCTTACCACCATACCACATGCTTCATCACATCCTTCCATGGTATAGCGGTTCATACTGCCCTACTACATGCCTTTATGATCTTCCTCCCAGGATGGTGGGTTACCCCACTATACCACACCCTTCATTTTTCCTTCTCGCAGTATGGCAGTTTATGTTGTATTTAGATTCTCTCATATCACCCAATCGCATCCTCATCATAATACTTCTATACTATGGTGGTAAATATATTTATGTTGTCTGTTACACATTGGCAGCCCGCCAAGGGTTTAGATTACTACTGAGGGATCATGGTAATAGGTTGTTAAGGGATTTGGAATGTTTTTAGCTAGACATGTTTTTGCTTAAGTATATATGATGAATTTTTTCCTTTGTATAGGTCTTTTAGTGTTAGTCAGACCTAAAAAATTTATATGTTTTTTAACAGTGGGGAGGCTCATTCAAAAATAAAAAGCAATGTAAGGGTCAAGGCTTAGGTCATGGAGCTCAAGGTTAATTGTGATGATCAAACTAGGAAAAATTTTAAGGTTCTAACATGCCTCATGATGAACTAGACTATGTTTTTCCTTCATCATACTTGTGTTATATTTTTATGAGTTCTTCTCTTATGAGTATATCCCTAAGGAAATTTTTTTCTAATACCTATAATTGTAAAAATCTTCTTGGTTTTACACTGCAAATTCTTTTTAATCTATAAATTGAATTCTATTTTAAGTTTCCCTTTGTAGTTATCAGTGGATTGGAAAATTAGCAATTATCAACTTATGAACTCAATAAAGTTTACTTGATTCAAGTTGTTGATTTATACATTATTATTTATTTGGACTTCAAGAAATGAAGGCAAGGACTACAAGGCAAAAAATTAGATGATAGTGATCATAATGTTGAAATTCGATTGAAAAAATATGAGTGTGTGTGTACTAAAAAAGTGGCCAAGAATAATAGTAGAAGAATCTGCCATCTCATAGAAGCTGACACTTTTTTGATTCAACAAATGCAATTGGTGAAAACAATAGTTGTGATGATGTGCAACCTGATATAGCACATGGTGATGTGTGGCCTAATATAACACATGGTGATGTGCATCCTGATATAGCACATGGTGATGTGCAACTTGATATAGCCCATAGTCATGTGTAGCCTGATATAGCACATGGTGATGTGCAAAATTGTGATGATCACTTATAACTAAGTCTAAGAGAGATTATTGAAAAAAATCAAGGCAAAGGAACAACATGTCTACAAATGTTTTTTGCAACATTAAAGGACATTTTTAATGATGTGAAATTTATAGAGACCGCTACTAATCTATCTACTCATACCACACTTGATGTGACCAAGAAGCATGAAATTTTCGTTAATAAAATTCATGAAGAGAGATCACTTGCATTTGTTGTGCCTTAGAGTGCACAAGTTGCATCTAGAACTTTTCATGGAACTAGTGGATCAGCTAGAAATAATGGTAGTGGTAATTTAATAGAAGATGTGGATGCTTTTGTCAAAAGAAAAAGAATGAGTTTCTATAGAGAGATATGAAAAAGAAAGAAAATTAGAAGGAAATAATCCATTCTTACTTGAGGTATCAAGAGATGGTGAGCCCATTGGGCCAAATGTTGTAAAGTGGGCCATTGAGTTGGGTGTAAGATGTAGGGACCATTTGGATATTTTCAAATCAAGTTTTATAGAGAAAGATCCACGAGCTATAGAAAATGTTATACAAAAATTGGAAAATTATTTTGAGACTATTGGTGGACAAATCTCTAGAAAATATTACGAGAAAATGATGATAATTTTGATGAAAAATTATAGATACATTTGCAAAAAAACAATCATGGAGGGAAAAGAGAGGTTTGACTCTAATCTATCTCCCAAAGAGTGGAGGGTAATGAGAGAAAGTATGAATTCTGAAGAATATTTGACAAAGAGTAATAGAGGAAAGAGAGCAAGAAATAATGTGAGGGCTAGACATACATTTTGCCGAGGCAGGTTGCACACCAAAATGGAAAAATTTGTAATAAGTGTATGGATTTTTGGTTCAATTTAAATTGTGTTATTTATTTCAATTTTTTATTAAATTGACTATATGTTGAAATGGAAATTTTATTTTAGGTGGAAAATAGTAATAGAGAAGCAGGTCCAGAAGATATTGTCAATTATATGACAACACTAGATGCTAGTAATCTAAGAGTAAGATGAAGTGGAAATCTAGTTCATCAACAGAGATTTCACATCCATCTATTCAATGCCTAGTAGGAGCCTCTATAGATCATTTCAACTCAAATGAACTAGGGTACCAAAAGGTAATGAGCTGCATATTTAGTCTCACTCAGCAAGTTACACAATTGGTTGAATCTGTTAACCCCATAGTTTCTGCATGGAATGAGCATAAATCCATGGATTCAAATGAGGTAAGAGGCTCTATTCATCTCATTTCTTCTTGTTTGGTAGTTCTATATACAAATGCCTCTTAATATGTAGATTATTGAAATATAAGCATAAGAGAATCCAACCCAGTTTCTTTATTGTTAGAGTGATCCAAAAAATGTTCTTTTGGAAAATTTATAGCTTGCATTCTTTACTTGAATATTGAATGCTTTGTATATTTTTTTGCATGATGGTTAAACAACATGCAGAGGAATTTTATCAAAGAAATAGGAAAACAAAAATTCCTTCATGGTGTCAACAAAGTTGTCGATATTGATAGTGATGAAGTGGACAAGAATGCACATCACAATCGTCTTAATTGTCCTTAAATTGAGGCAAATAATATAATAGTTGTCAGTTATCTATCCCAATGTTTTGTCATTCTTCATACTTAAAATATTCTTCTGGACAAAAAATTATAGATTTTTCATTGTTTAAGTTGTAAGTTAATCTATCCCAATGTTTTTTCATTCTTCTTTTTGACAAAAAAAATATAGCTTTTGCATTATTTAAGTTGCAAGTTAATTTATCCCAATGTTTTTTCATTCTTCTTTTGGACAAATATTTATAACTTTTGCATTCTTTAAGTTGTAAGGTAATCCGTCCCAATGTTTTGTAATTCTTCATGCTTAAAATTTTCTTTTAGACAAAAATTTATAGCTTTTGCATTCTTTACTTGACTTATATTAATTTTTTGAATGATGATTAAACCACATGATCTAGAGCAATTATATGAAGGAAAGAAAAAAAGAAAAAGGCCATGTCAATAGAACTCTCTACAAAGCTATACAACTTCATGTCTGTAATGATGTTGATAGTGGTTATGATGATGAAATCAATGTGAATGCATATGATATTCATACTGGTAGTCATTTTGAACTCAAGATGAGTGCTATGAAACCACATGCAAGTAAGTACTATTCAAGTAAGTAATGGTTGTTTTATTATGTAAATAAGGTTAATCATTACCTATTTGATAGAAGCTGGTTAGAATAGTAGTGAAGTGTAATTAGCTAGTATACATAGATTATGGAAATGAGGTAGAACATATAACTTACATATGGAAGCTTAGAGATTAGTTGTAATAGAATGTTTTATAAAAGCACATACAAAAATTGATTTGTTCCAAGACATAAGACATTACATACAACTATTAAAAACAATATAATGTGTGTTTTATATCTCAATATAATGTGTATTTTTTTTGTTTTTGTAGAAATTTATTGATAAACTCCAAGAAGGGGATAAAGTTGAGGTGTTGGATCCATTTGATGGTGCTACTGTGGGCATTGGGTGGATTCACTCACTATCTACTATACATGGAGTCAAATTAAAAGGAATAGGATATGCAAATGCAATTATTTTACAGGTCACAAGTAACATACCCATTCCTTATCTAGACAAAATAGATGGATTTTTTTTGTCTGAAAGAGAAAGAAGGGACCTTCACATTGTGGCCACTAAAATATTTGAAAAAAATGGTAGTGTTAGCTATAAGTGTAGAAGAGAAAAAGAAGGGTTTACAATAGCAAAGTGTGGAGAGTGAAGTTGCAGATAGAGAATGTACCAAGCTTGAATAAGTTGAACCCAAACAAAAATTGGAGAATCTGATTTGGGTATACATTCTATGAGTAGAATAGAGATTTTTTTATCTTACTACACCTATAATGTAAAACCCCTTAATTATGTTTTTCTCTTTTTTTTTGGGTTCTACTCATTCAAACTAGTGCATTATAGAAGAGGGAATATGTTGTGTAAGTAGTAGTCACAAAGAAAAGGGGTGCAAAAAAGAAGTAAAGAGTGCAACATACATGTATCTACAGTTGAAAATAAGTTGCAACATAGAATTCTCATCAAAATTGTAATATCTTGCATAAGAAAAAAAAAAGAATTGTAACTTAGTTTTCTTAGTCATGGCACTGAGAAACACACTTTGCAACAATACATTTTTCAAATCAAAGATACATTTATTTCTTGTATCTACTGTAAGAACATGTTTTCTCAATAAAATTTTAGTATTTTTCCTTCTTAATAGTCGTTTCATTATGTGAAAATGAACGATTGATTATTTTTTTCTATGTTTTTATATGGTTAAAATTTAATTAAAGCATTGCCTCATTTCCAACACTAATAGGTAGAAATCAGTGAATGAAAACAATTAAATAAACTATAAATTGACTAAATATACTACCAACTGAGATAAATTAGTGAATAAATATGACTAAATATAATGATTATGTGATTGATAAATAATGTATCAATATACATACCAGCTGATAGAAATCAATGAACAAAAACAATTAAATAAATTACCAAATTGATCAAAATGATGATTAGAATTAATGACTAAATACACTACCAATGGATGGAAATTAGTGAATAAAAATGACTGAATAAGTGACAAGTTAACAACAATCATTGACTAAAGTAATGACTAAAATACCAGTCAATAAAAAAATGATTGAATAAGTGACCAGTTTAAAATAATCAATCACTAAATTAACCACTAAACACACTACCAAATCGATCAAATTAATGACTAGATTAACAACCAAATCGATCAATCAGATGACTAAATCAACAACCAAATCAATTAATCAAATGACTAAATCAATGACCAAATCAATCAATCAGACGACTAAATTAATGACCAAATCGATCAATCAAATGACTAAAAGTGTTTTAGTCATCAATTCGGTCATCTTATAAATGATTGGAAATAAACTACTACTGGTCACGTGACCATGTTCAGTCATTTATAAGTAGTTTTTAGTAGTTTTTTCAGTAGTTTATTATTTTTTCTGTACTAGTGTTACCTTCGTGGTGTTGATGAATGTTGTGAAGTTTTCTTTCTCTTCAAGATCAAGTGATGTTGCATGGTATTTTATCTTTGGGTCTTCTATTGTTCCAACATTTATGGACTCTACTTCTTCTATTAGGAGCATTGATCTTTCTTGATATTCTGATATGGGGAGATTGAAGCCTCCATCTTTGGGTGCCTTGAGGATGTTTTCACCGTCAGATGTGTCCTTTATTTTCTTCTTTTCTGGATTCAATAGAGCCACATTATGGTCTTCTCTAGGGGATCACATGTTCATTTTTATGTTTTCTCTTTCATTTTTGTGACTAGAAGATTTAATATCTCCACCAAAATATACATCTTGTTCAAGTTGCTTGACAAACCCTACTTTGTGATCCCCTACTGGTATGTCTGTTCAAATTCCCATGAACTTTGTGATTGCCTCATCATTCTGGAATTGATCTAGAATAGGTGTATGTTTTTGTTGGTCTCAATCTATTAGTTGTGGGTAGTAGAGTTGTAGGTTATTGTCATTATCCGCAAAGCTTATGGAGGTTGTCAAAATGGTTAGTATGGCTCTGGTATCTTTTTCCCATTGGCTGTCTATGTCATCATTACTAGAAGTGGGTGAACCATATCTAGTGATAAAGGAAGGGGAATCCCCATTTGTATTCATTAGAATCCATTTTGGAATGATAATAGATATTGGGAATGGTTTTGATGAACTAGAGAGGGAACCTATCAATGTTAAAGTTGTCAAATAAGTCTTCAATGGGTAAATCATTGTCCACAATATGGTAGATATATAGTGCCTTAATGCTAGCATAAGTTTCTTGTTTCTTATAAGAGTTTCATTCATTTTTTTCGAGTAACCATGTCTTATAACAAAGTCCCATATTTTTTTTTTATCTTTATTCCACTATGATAGGCTCTCATCATCCTTGTTTGTGTAGCCCAAGGGCATTTGTTCCTTGATATCCCATTTGTTTAGCTAATTGATAACCTCTACTGCTAGGATCAATTAACATGGGTTGTGGATTTTCTGGTATTTTTATCCTCCTTGTAAATCATGGATGAGAAGTCCTCTTTGAATATTTCTATGTCCTTCATGTCCCCCCACTTGGTGAAGATTTTTGTTTTGCCTATCATTTGCATGGTTTGAGCATATTTAATATCTTTCAAAGCTCCATAGACTTTGGGTATTGGTGGAAGCATCCCAATGTAGAATGCTTGGTTGAAGTGGTAGTTTCTATTACCCCTGTCTAGTACTTGAACCTTGGTTTCCATTTTTCATTTTCTCATTTGATATGATCTTGATTGAGATCGATGGTAGTGTGGAAGGGTCAACATACAATAATGAATGGAAGTTTATGTCATTGCTTAGTATGTGTTGGATCTTATTATATTTCTCCTCCAACTTTGCATAGAAATGGAAGGGTTTGGGATCGACATACAAGGTAACCTCTTTTCTTTCATGAGGAAAATTTAGGCATTCATGAAATGTGAGGCCCACCTCTATGCTACATCCAGTAAGTGAACTATTTTAAGTTTAATTATTGATTATGCCCGATGATACCATTGATGATAGGAGATTTAGACATTTGTGTTCATGTGATGGTTTGATTATGACTATGCTACATCTAGTACTTGGATTATTTTGAGTTTGGTTATTGTCTATCCCTATTGATATCATTGATGACAGGATATTTGAACATTTAATTTAATATGATTATTTGATTTTGATTATGTGACATGCTAGCTAACTATGATGATTGATCTAATTTTATGTTGGTTATTGAGTTTGTTCAATTTGAATCTAAAAACTTAATGATGAAGGAATGAAACAAGTGGTGTGAACCAATCATGTTGCAATTAGATGAGTATGAAAATTAATGTTAATGAAAATGAGATAAGATAGGTGGCTAATGATTTTTCAATTATGTTATAGGATCTTTATGCTATACAAATTATGAAACTTGTGTGAATGCAATTGTGATTCAAATGATTTGATTATTATATGAATATGATTTACTTGGATGGATTAACGTGTGTATTGAGTGTGCAGGTACATTTTCCATGGCCAATGGAAATTGGAGGCAACTCTTGGGAACCCTATGTAAATTAACCAGTGAAACCGAGCTAAAGTCCATATGAAGGGACTATAGTTCCATCATGTAATTATTGATGTTATTTGTGAATGTTTTTAATTTGGTTTTTATTGCCACGTCAGTCCATCCAGGAGGTGAGTTGTCTATCCAAGTGGACAAACTCGGATTTGAACTTTTAGGCACTTTTTGGGGATTGAAAAGTGATATTTTTTAAGTGTTTTTATGGGTTTAAGGTCCCTAGGGCAGGTACCTATGGGTTAGGTACCTTTTTAGCTCAAAATCATGGGTCAGTCTCAAGATAGGGCACTCTTTTTGAGGCCTTAAAGAGGTTTGACGAAAATAAGGTTTGGGAAGTGGGATGGGGACTAGTCCCTTTCCAATCCCACTTCTCCATGTTGTCTTGGAAGTCTCCCAAGTCCTCACACATGTGTGAGAACACATGGGTGAGTGTGCCTGGGAGGGTGAATGGAAGGTTGACAAATGTCAGCTCCCTATTCAAAGGAATTAAAACTTGAGTTTCTATAAAGCAAACTCAAAACAAGGGTTAGGGGATTCTTTTGCATTCTTGATTTTGGTTGAATTTTGGGGGAGTGAGGAGTTTGAAGAAAAATCTTGGAAGAAGAGGAGTTGTGTGGATCCTCAACCCATCTTTCCTTGAGCTTGGTTTTAAGGTAGATTCACCACTTTTGTTTTCTACTTCTTCATGTTTGTATTTGAAAGATTATATGTGTAGGTGAAAAGATGTGCTTGAAATTTTATCTATTGTGTTTGATTTGTATGTTTATTTCAAATTTCTCTTGGAGCATATCTTCTTGTGTTTTTGATGTATTATGTGTTATGGGAAAAAGGGTTGTGTAGGGATAGGCTCACCCAAGTTGGGAAGAGCATCCCTTGTTGGGGATGGTATGGAGTAGGAACCTCCATGGGGAAGTTTAATCCCTCCTTAAGAGGAGAGGCTCAAAAAGGGTATGAGTACCCATATGTAATTGTGAAATGGTAGGAATGGTTTTGGTGGTATGGGTTTCAGAGAAAGAGAAGATATTAAAGAAGGATAGCATGTGAAATGATGGGAGTATGATATTGAATTGTTCTTGTTGCTATTATTATAAGTCCCCATATGGAGTGTGTAGTCCACCCCCATCCCCCACTTTGGATTCTTGATGGAATCCTAAAGTTATGTGAAAATCCCTTTGGTGGGTGTGAAAATAATCTTATGTGTATCATGTTGTGTGTAAATACTATTTTGCTTGGGTTTGTTTGTACCCGGTTCCCTCGGTTGCCTCCTAGCTCAGGGGTGGTTGGTTTTCCAACCAAAGGTTGGGAGGTGAGCACTACCTTGGCTATGGAGAATATGTTTGTGCTTTGTGTAGATTGGAGAAGGTTATGAGGATCCTTCAAGCTTTGGAAAGGGGTACCTATTTTGTTATATCATTATGTCTATGAGGTGAAGATAACCTCACTAAAATGTAACTACCTATATTGGTAGGGGTGGGAGATAAGTGTATATGTGTGAAAGTGGTGAGTATTTGCATGATCTTGTAACTTTATATGTGGAGTGAAAAAGAAATACTTGTTAAATGCAGTTTTCATTATTATTTTATTTAAGAAAATATGTGTTTCCTTTTGAAAGAATGAAATTTAAGTCTGAAAATAAAGTTCCTACCTTTTATTCCTTTATTTAAGGAAGGATGATACATTCCGTTGTAACACATAAGTGTATGGTTATAGATTCCATGTTAAATAATAATAAAAAAAAGGGCACATCCTCTGTTGTTTACATTGCAAGGAAAATACAATATGTATTTTGAATTTGAAGATAGTATCATACTGCTTTGTCAAAAGAAATATGGCAAAAAAATTGTATGTGTATATGAATGTGTAGTTGCAGATTTTTGAGGCTTTATTTGGAAAGTTTGGAAAGTTGCATCTACTATTTGGGTGGTGTTATGTATTTGAAAAATGAAAGGGATGTGTTAGAAATGAAATATCAACTAAATAAAAATAAAATGAAGGAGAACTCCATGCAGTTTGCATATCTACTTGTGATCTTGTTATTCAACTATGGCGACCAGGTTGTATTAAGCAGTAGTAAAGTCTTTAATGAGATCTGCATATTTTTGCTTAGATCTGTAACAATAGAAAAAAAAGAACTAACCTTTGTAATCCCTAGTTCAAACTAAACAGATCAGATAAGGAAACTCACATAATATATTTCGCTAATGGTTGCAATCTCTCCCTTCACAGCTGGAATATAATACTTTTTGGACTATAGCAAATATAGGAGAATAATTAACATATATTTTTGTTTTACCTCCTTCTTTGCATCTGCGCATGGTGAGTTGGGGGAGAGAGGCGGACCAGATTATCACCCTTCAAACTAAGGGCTGTGTAAAGCCATAAGTGAAGTAAGAGGTTAGAAAATCACTGTAGAAGGAATAAGATAGAATACAATGAAAATGGAGATATCTATATTGTTAGTAATCCCTATAATCCTAACATGAAGGTAGGTTCCTTTGTGATTGGTGAGGTTAGGAACCTTCCAGAATGATTTCCCCTTTTTGATGTCTACAATACCTGGCATTGTCACAATGTTGCACCTTATTGTCTATCTCTTCTGTTGAGCAACCCATCTTCTTGGCCCCCTACTTCACCATTGTCATGAGATTATAAACTACAAGTAGTTCTCTAATTCCATAGTCGCTTGAACATCCACCTTACCACCATTTCTTTGTGGTGTCCATATTTATAGTGTCGCCTGACTACTTACCCACCTCTACTCCTTTTCCTTGGTTGTTTCCTAGTATTCGTATGCTTTTTCTCCCAATATTCTGAAGACTCTTGTACACGGTTAAGGGCCATGTCCTTGCAAATGCTGGGAAATAGCTCTTGTGTATGTCGCACGCAATAGCCAATCGGCTCTAAGCAGAGTCAATAACAACATAAGCCAATTAGTCCATTCGCAGACTATGGACCTGAGGCAAGATATTTTTAAAACAAATTTATTTTGAGAAGCCCCATTTGATCTACAAGACACATCTCAAACCCAACACCATAAAACAAAGGATCAGGTTATTGTTTTACGGGATAATGTTGTAAGGATTTGCAGAAGGACATTGGGAAGAGGCATTATAGAGATCCATTCTCTTACAAGAGGACATTGCATTGAGAGTAACCTGTGTACGTAACCAATGGGGGATAAATTATGCAGAAAAATAAAAATAAGAGAAACAAATGCACATATTTCTAGATGATCTGTATGTCAGTGGAGGGAAAGTTGAAGGGCACTGCAACATTAAATGTATAAGTGCTAGGTCGGCGATGTTTTCAGTCTCAGAATTGTATTCATTTGCTGTTAGTCTGTCAATCATGAGGAAGGAACAAAAAAATTAGTCTCTGTCGTCTCATTCTCATTTCCCTGTAGCCTAGCCTATCTTCCTTTGTAACATTGCTATGAAGTGTAATAGGGGCTAGGGATGTTCCATGCACTTAATCCCTGCGTCAGGTTGTATGTTCAAAGGTCAAGAATCTCGTGATTTATCTCATATACTATATAAATAAGCACTTGGGTAGTGAGATATATGTGATTGATGTGTACCCAATGAATTTCAATGAAAATCACCCTTCTATGGACAAATGCATCACGTAGCGAATACCACCTATTAATATTAACCTTGCAATGGAGTGGCAGCCAAAATAATAACAATATTTTTAAGAGAAAAGCGACACTCTACAATAGTGAGGCACCCATGACATCTCATGCAAGCTTAGTGGAGATTGTCTGAAAACCAAAGTGAATAGGGGTAGGTTAATGTTTTGCGCTTACCATTCCATCCCAAAACATAGTACTTAAATAAGAGCCATAAAAACATTCATATAAGTTAGGACATAAGAAACATTAAAGTAAATTTTAAAAAGACATAAAATTAAAGGATAAAATGAGGGGCTACATGGCTTATGAGCTTAAGAGGGGGGGCTCACATCTATTATTTTTAAATGGGAAGAAGCCAAAACTAAAGAGAATTAATAGTACCTGTTCTTTTAATAAGAAAGAGAGGGGAGATTCTTTAAATATTTATTTTTGTCCTCTTTGATTTTTAAATAAATAAATAAATAAATATGTATAAATAATTATATATTTATATTTAGTATTAAAAATTCACATAAATATTCGTAAATGGAAAATGAAATAAATAAAAAGGTGATAGGTAATTAAGTAAATAAATATCTTATATATATAGGTAAGAGACAATTCTTTTTGTAAATATTAATATATTAATAATAAGATTATTTTTGGTTAAGTTTTAATATCATTAATTGATAATTATTGGTAACAATATATCGTTATAGACAATTAGAGATTTGGTAATGGCATTAGTGATTGTTATACTGGTAATAATATTTTTGAGGTAAATTCAAGATTAACTAATAATATTATTAATTATAATAAAAGTATTATTATATTGAAAATTGAGATTTGAATATATTGATACCACCATTTGATTTAAGGGGGATTATCTTTGAATTATGATAAGATGTTTAGATAACCATACTACTAATATTGGAGGATAATATTATTATTATTGTGATTCACATTAACATTGATATTAATTATGAGAATATTGATATTATCATAATTAACCCTATTAACATTACTTTGTGTTAGGATTAATGTTAATGTCATTAATCTATATGACTTGGACTTGTAATCCGATCTAATGATAATGGTTCCTACCCTTGTTTGGTAGATCAAAATTTAAACATCAAGTGAAGATATAACGACCTAACCCTAATCAAATAGTCAATTGTTCCATGCAAGTTTAGTGTCATTAGTAAACCTTGTCATCAACTTTTGTAATAGGACTAGTCATTAAACCTAATGGGAGTAATTATAGAAAACCTTTGTAACTCTTATCTTGAGCCATCTGTTGCTAAATCAAGGGTGCATGCAATGGGCTCCACACACTTGATTTTGTTCTTTCCCACTTCCTGTCCTCGGACGACATGTCGAAGGTGAAGTTGCACGAGAAAACTTCACTCGATGTGTATAGGGTATTACCATGTATGTACATGATTAACAATTGTTATCATTTTATAGTATAGTTGAAAAAAAAAATTTGTTAGTTGCATTTTTTTTAGTGTAAATTTTTGCTACATGAAAGGTCGAAGGGACTACTTGTAATGCATGGATCCAAGGGAATCCGAGGAGGAGGTTATAAGATAACTCAAGGTCAAGTACTTGAAATCTAGTTTTTGTGATGGTCGGTCCTATCTGGACTAGTAGCCTAACTCTCCCTTTTGAATTTCTCTCAAGTTCATCATAGGCCCTTATGGTAATGCTCTTTCCTTTGTCTATCACATCATCAAACTGTTTGATGAATTTTAAAGTACAAATGTTTAGACTCCCACCATTATCTATTAATATTCACTTGACCATGTTCTTGTGGACACCAACCTCTATGTAGAGAGCTTGGTTATAGAATGCCCTTTGTGGAAGATCTTTCTTAGAAAAGAATAAATTATTGTTGGTTGTGATTTTTCCAACCATTGCTTGGAACTAATTAGGATCGAGTTCATTAGAGACTGATGCTTCCAATTCTTTTTCCAATATCTCCCTATGTGCAAGTGATAATTTTAGCAACTCTAGGATTGAGATTAGGGAAAGAGTATTCTTCAACTATTCAATAATGTTGTAGTCATTTGATGAATTAGCTATGGATTTAGGAGGGGATCCTTGTATTGTAACTCTCCCTTGATGGGTAGTTATATTGTAGTTGTTGTCTCCACCTTGTATAGTCACTACATTTTCCCTATTATCATCAGCTTAGAAGAGGGTTCCTAGAACTATTTCATCATAGGTATAATTAGCATTATGATAATCTTGGTCCTTTCCTTTATCATTCCTTTTAGTGTATTTTGGGATTGGGTTCATGTATATTTGAAGGTCCTTGTTTCTGAGATGATGTTCAACATCCACTTCTCCTTTTTCTATCAAGTTTTGGATGAGGTGTTTGAGTCTCATGCAATTGTTTGTCATGTGTCCTTTGATTTTATGGAATTCACACAAGTCTTTCTCATTATACCATGTTGTCTTGAAACTAGGATCCTCATAGTTTGGGTGATCATTTACCTTGATAAGGTTTTGTTGCACTAGTTTACATATGACTATCTCAAGTAACTCTCCTAGTACCATGAACTGCCTCCTTGGTTGATTGTATTGCCTCTGTTACCCTCCTTGATTCATTTGTTGGTTGAATACCTGATTGTTCTTGGGATAGATAAGTTGGCTGTTTTGTGCATTATTTGGAACATAGTTCATTTGTGCCACTTGAGGTTTGTTTTGAGGTACGTTTTGTGCATGCCATAGTGCTCTAACATCAACTACTCCATCATTTGTAACATTCTTGTTCTTTTCCCAAATATTAGTTTTATCATTTGAACTAGAGGGGTTATCTTTTGAGCTATTCAATTTAAGGACTCCCCTTGCTATGAGGGCTCTCTCAATATGTAGTCCTTTTTCAATAGTTTCTTCAAAGTTTCTAGGACATAACATAGTGAGTTGGTAGTTGATCTTGGGTAGGACATTTGAGATGAAGATATCTACCAATTCCTTGTTGGGAATGGGAAAGTTGCATCGACTAGATTTGTGTCACCATTGTTGTAGGTAGGAGGTAAAGGAATCTCCTTGAATCTGTTTAATTTTGGATAAATTTGTGAAGGTGACGTCTTGCTCTATGTTGAATGATAAGTGGCTTATGAACTTTCTAGATAGTTTGTCGAAGGTTTTAATTCCTAGTGACAGATGGGAAAACCACTCCATAACATGACCTATAAAGCTGCATGGAAAGAGCCTCACGAGGTAAGTATCATTGTTTTCTACCTTCATACATGACACTAAGAAGTCTTGTACGTGCTCTACTAGATCTCCTCTTCCTTTGTACTTGTTAAACTTGGGTATTTCAAATTGTTTGGAAAAGGTATTGTAGTGATGGAGCCATTGAATGGGAATGGACATATTTCTTGAAGGGTGTAGGTCTTCTTTGTTTTCCTTAGCTGCATGTCTGCTATCTTTTGGTTCACTGCTTCTAGTTGTAGTTCTATATTTGTTTTTAGTACCTTAGTTTGTAATTCTTGCATGTAATAGCCTTTTTTTCCTACCATGCTTTGGTCATAGATTGGATAGTGTGAAGGTATGAGACCTTAGTATCCATGCTGGGTGAAAGGAGGGTTAGCTCCTTGTTGGATGTAAGGAGGATTGGCTCCTTGTTGAGTGTAAGTAGGGTTAGCTCCTTGTTGGGTGTAAGGAGTGTTAGCTCGTGTAAGGAGGGTTAGCTCCTTGTTGCTAGAATGAATTATATTGAAGGTTACCATGTTGATTTGTTGGCGGGGCACCCTTTTGGTAGGAAAAATTGGGAAGGGTGCCATGTGGCACACCTTGTTGTTGGTATAAACTATGCTAAAGGTTTCCCTGATGGTGCATTGGTGGGTTACCTTGTTGATGGAATGATTGAAGAAGGGTGCCATGTGGAATACCTTGCTACTAGGATAGACTATATTGAAGGTTTCCATAATGGTTCGTTGATGGGTTACCTTGTTGGTGGGATGAATGAAGAAGGGTGCCCTGTGGCACACCTTACTGCTGGGATAGACTATACTGAAGGTTTCCCTGATGGTGCGTTGATAGGTTACCTTGTTGATGGGACAAAATAGGAATGGTGCCCTATGGAACACCTTGCTATTGGGATGGACTATACTAAAGGCTTCCCTGATGGTGCATTGGAAGGTTACCTTGTTGATGGAAATAAATAGGAAAGGTACCTTGTGGAACACCTTGTTGTTGGGGCCGATATGGAAGGGGACCCTATGGTCCACCTTGTTGATGGAACTAAATTAGAAGGGGACCCTATGGTCCACCTTGTTGATGGTACTACTGATATGGAAGGGGACCCTATGGTCCACCTTGTTGATGGTACTGATTTGGAAGGGGACCCTATGGTCCACCTTGTTGATGGTACTGCGTGTTTTGGAAAGGTTTTACATTCAAAGTGTTTTGACGAACATATTGTCCTAGGGGTGGCTTGCTTCTTTGTGGCACATACTAGGATGGACATCCATGATACTATTGTGCTACTACCGCTTGTTCGATCTGAGTTGGTTTTATATACAATGGGTTTTCCATGGGTTGACCATTGTTTTGTAATAATATGGGCGGCATGTTTGGAACCTTTCTGGGTTCGGATATCTATCTTGCAATTGAGTTATCCCCTAAGGGAATAAGATTAGGATCTTTAAGAGCCTCCACATTAAAATCTATTGGTAGTTTTGTACCACTCTATGCTAACTTGAAGAAGTATGAATTTCAGTCCTTTCTCAACAACTTTCCCATTATCTTGAGCACCTTGGGGTTGTTGGAATGTTCAAATAGTTCCTCATCATTTATCTCCTTAGTATCTACCTCCTCTATGACTACTCTTTCTGGGTCCTGGTAGTTTTGTTCTATCACTTCTTGTTGTTTTCGGTTTAACTCTTCCTCACTAAATGTGTCCTTGTACGTGAGTCTCTTTTTGGGTTTTTCAAGGTCACTTGGCCTATAGCCCCATGGGCCAACTTCAACGTTCATGGTGTTTGTTGGTGGGGTGTTGGCTTTGTTTTTGTTTGCTTCCATGTTCTTCCTATGTTGTGATCTCATAGCTGTCATAAATAACGGTTAAGCTTTTGTGAACATTTTCATGACTCCTAGCTATGAAAAAAAGAATGCTTTTGTTTTTTTGAATTTTCTATTTTAAGGAAAAAATGGGTGATGCCAAGAAGTTGAGTCCACTTTTTGGCCAAAAATTGGAAGTGTTTTCCCCGATTCTTAGAATTTTTCACATTTGACCTTAAAATTTGAAGCACATAAGATGGAATCTTAAAAAATGTCACTAATCATAAAATGTAATACTTGAAGTCTAGTTTCCAAATATGTAATTTATTTTAATACCCATATGATACAATTTGATTTTCAATAGAAATTTCTAAAAACCACTATTTAAAAGTCACTTTTTTTTACTATACCATGCATGCATACGTCATCCATATTTTGACCTAAATAATCATATTTTATAAATCCTTTTGGGAAATTATTTTTAACTCACTTAAGCACACTTTCCATATTTTTTTTAAAAAATTTATTGAACATGTTTGTTTTGTTAAATTTTTACTAGCCATATTTGGTGTTTTGAAAACTCGTCATGTATGCCATGCATAAGATGAACTAAACTTATCATTTTTTATTTTTTTTTTCAAATTGAAAAGAATTTTCCGAAGTACGCTTTCATAAAAGAAAAATTCAAAAAAATATTTTATTAAAAAGTTATTAAAACACTAAAAATCCCAGATAATTCAAGTCTATGAACCTGTTTCATTAGAAATTAATTGAAAAATAGAAAAAATAATTCAATTAGAAAAAAATTACATATTTATAATCTACACAATCACATCTAAAATGGGTTTTAATTTCATAAAATAATTCTAAGAAAAATCTCGTCAACCATATTAACATAGTCAATTATTTCTCTCAATATTGTCATGACCTTGTACTTGTAGGTCTAAGGCTAAGGGTTGGGTTACCATGCCTTTTCTAAGCCTAAAACCAAATGAGAAACATGGATTGTGATTTTCAAACCTTTTTGAATGAAACCCACTTTAAAATGGGTGGCTATTCTAAAAAATAAATGACTACCTATTTTAAAGCTGAAAAATGACACTTCCACTAGAAGTCGACTCAATTTCTTGCACTTACCCAAATGAAATTTCTTTAGTTTTTGAATTTTATATTGAAGATCTATAGATGGTTGGCCCATTGAAAATCATAAATAGAAATAGTCTATTCAATTTTGATGGGTGCGATATCTTCTCAAGATGTACCCTTTCGAAAACTTTAGAGTAGGACTATTCTTTAAAAGTCAAAGTATAGATTTTTGCTTAAGGATTTTTCTCTTGCTAGAGATCATGAAGGATGGGTACCTATTGCCACATAGGAGGTGGTAACACAAGTCTTCTGGCTGCTAGGTCTATTTTCTCTTCCTCTTTATTTAAGATGTTTGTTGTGTTTCTCCACTGGTTAGGTGTTTTATTCTTGTCAAATATGAAGGTACTTAAACTTCTAAGGATATCAGTTTGTTCACCTTCAATATGTGTGAGGCTTGGTTGGAGGATTGGTTCTATAAGGTTTGATTTTTGAACTGGAGCATCTGGTCACAAAATGGTCATATGGTGAAGGTGTGGATGTTTTGATATGGTTTGTTATGAAGCTCAAGACCCTAAGGTTGAGTGTTGTTTCAGGGTGATAGTATTCTTGGATCTCAAAATGTTGAAAGGCCTTATTGATATCTCACTTCTTCTTCTAGAGGATATGTTGTGGAAAATATTACTTGAACTATCTATGAGTTTCAAGTAATTATTGATATCTTAGAAGTGTGAGTGAGGAAATAATCCAGGTTTGTTTGTTTTGATTATGATTTCCAATGGTAGGATGGAATGTTGAGAGTGGATGAGGGAATATAGGACCTATCTAGGTTTTTAATTATTTCATTCTAATAAGGATCATGTAAGCATCTTTGGATCATCTTTTCTTATTGTCAGCAGGATATAGCATAAGCGATGTGTTTTGAGAAAAAGTGATAGATTGTTAGCAAAAGTGGCCAGATTTATCAACCATGGCCTAAATTTTGTCAAGTTTCCTAGTTTCTAAGAAGCAAGTGCAAGCTAAAATGTCAAGTGTGGCCTTTATATATTTTTGTCAAATGTGGTGGGTTACTCTATCAAAAACAAGCTTTCTTGGAAATTGCGAGTAGATTTAGGGACGTGTGCTAGTTTTTGAGAAGCAAGTGCGAGCATAAAAGAAGAAAGTACGATGGTTTTGCATCAAGTGCACAGATTCTGTCAAATACAACTGATTTTCATCAATGAAGTTAATGGGATAGAGAGAAAATGGGATTTTTCTCTAGCAAGTGCTTCCAATTTTTTATCAAATGCACTAAAAGCAATAACATAAGTGACCTCTATGTAAATTGGTTTTCTAGCTTCAATATTTTGGTAGTAGTGTTGATGTTTTTCTTGTAGGTTTTGGATGTTTTGAATTGTTTCTAGAGGTTACAAGCAATACAAAAATTTTAATTGACTCAAAAATCATGTACTTATGTGATGTCTATATGTCTATGGCTTTATGTTATGAAATCATGATACCCAAGCCATAGTTCCCAACATTTACTTTGAGCCAATGTAGCCTAAATATTTAGAAACCTTTAAGGAAATCCTTCAAGGAGTGAAAATATAGGGCTTCTCTTAAAAGTGTACACCAAGTCAAAGGGTTTGTGATTCAACCATCATGTTTAGTGTTTGTTTCAATATGTTCCTTTTAGCTCAAGCACAATGTTTGATGTCAAATTTTTTTTGAATGATTTTAGAAAGTTTTACATAAATAAACATTAAAACCCTAGAGATAGAAACCATCCTTTTAGGTAGGCTTGCCTTATGCCTCAAAGGGATGATTTTACATGCAACTTATAGCATGGGCCTGAAGTCAAACATGGCAAGTAACTTCTTGGAAGTAAATTTTGATGCACCACTTTCAAAAAAAAAATTTGAATAAAAGGGTAGCTTCTACAAACTTTGGGCTCTTAGTAATTTTTTGGGATTATTCATTTTAGATGTTTATACATGCAGAATTTTTCTCAATTAAGAGGCCTCCTAGTGCTTTCGGGTTTTAACGTATCACACACATATTGGGGGAGACTAACGTCGGTATAAAACATCACCCAGTGGGTGAGAACTTTCCTCACACCCACAATAAATTATATAGCAGACCAAAATCAGAGTATCACTTGGGTCACCTATGAGTTCTCCAGCACAAGATGTATCTTAAAAGGTAGGCCCTCTAAAGGTATGCTTTGAAAATAAAAGTGTGAAGCTCAAAATATTTTCGCTCACCCAAGATCACCAAAAGGTGCGAGGGGAGAAGAAAAACACCTATCTTGCCAAACACTAAATGCATAGAATACAATTCATTTCAATTTGATTCTTTTTAAGCACCTTGTGTAGTCCTATTCCCAAAATAATGTGTAAAAATCATAACAAGTTTCAATTTTTAATTGCACCAACGCGAATTATTCTAGATATAAATCACAAAGATAGCAAAGGTGCAATACAAAAAACTAATTTATTCATTTTTAAGCCCAAAACTTGACTATTTCTAAATTGCAATAATAATGATCTTGGTATTACTTGGTCAACAAAAATGAATGCGAGCATGCATTAAAAAAAAGGAAATTGTTTGGTGAACACAAAGAAAATCAAACATTCCAAGTATCAATTTCAAATTTTTTAGAGCATCAATTGAATTTTTTGCTTGTGTTCTTTTTATTTACCAAATCTGAAGCACTTTCTTGTCTAGAAAACTTTGAAATGGTTCATTTTAAAGCACCAAAAACTAAAGTGTTCACTTGTTTTGTTCTTTTTATGCACCAAATAAAATTTCCTAACATAAAGAAAGAAGCTATGAAAAATTGTGATTCATTTAACTGTTCATCTCCCCTTCAAAAAAAGTGTTAGTAGTTTCTCGATCTTGCATATACATAAATGTTAATACCTATCACACACTCAAATAAGGAATCTGTTAGCATAAAAAACCAAAATTCAGCTTGCAAATCTTAGCCATAAGTTTGATAGAACAAAAGCGTAGAAAAATCAGCAAAAGTGCCCTTTGTCAAAGAGAAAAAGCACTAAAAAAATGCAAGTGCACCCTCTATCAGAAGAAAAAGGCATTGGAAAAATTCAAAGGCATAGAAATCATGTTCAAGTGTGCTAGTTTTAGGGTCAAGTGTGTTGGATCCGTGAAATCAAGTGCAAAAGCTTCTTGGAACCTATGTGTGAAGATTTTTCCAAAGCACCTCCATAGAGAATAAACAAGATAAATGCAATGAAAAAAGAAGCTAATCTCAAAACACTAATCTATATCTATTGCTTCACTTAGAAATGAAACTAAACTATTACTAAATTAAAGAAAACAAGATCAAAAGGTGAAAGCATAAATGAATTCATGAAAAATCATAGTGTTACCATCTCATGTTGGAGTGTATTCGCATGATTTTGGGTTGTTCATATCACTATGAAGCCTCCATTGTTGTGTGCGAGAGCTTTGATGTGATGCGTGTGTTGGTTGACCAAAGATATGTTGAAGCTTTTCAACGGTGATTAGAAATATTGGCACTACTTTTTTGTGCAAATGATGTTGATTCTTTGATCCTTTTTTGTGAGGAAAGAGGTTTTTTATATAGAAATTGTGATTTTAAATGGATGATCAATATGGGTATGTGCAAGATCATGATGGGCCAAAAAGTGGCGATATGATGGGTATGTGTAGGGTATGTGGCTGACAACTTTTTTTTACCCAATATTGATGAAACGAAAAGGATTTTTAAAGGAGATTCTCATCTTTCCACCAATATAAATTATGCTTTACTTTGAATTTAAGAAATTATTACTATTCATTTTCTATTTGAATTATGACTAAAGTCCTGATTGATAGGTCAATTGAAAAACGTCTATAGCTTTCAAACATTATAAGATTTTTTGAATCTGAAACATGTCACATTTTGTACTTCACATACTAGAGGATTAAAAAAAATGAATTTCATGAAGTTTTGACCAAGTTAATGTTGTCAGACATACGACTTTTTTATATTTTTTAAAAGTTGTAATAAAGAGGTCATGAGTATTATTTTGCTTGGAAAAAAAATTACAAAAAAATATGCATCCCATAAGGACGGCGGATTACTCTGCTATATCTAAAATATTATCATTTTATTGTGGTTAGAGATTGGTGAAATAGACGCTGCTTGACATTGAAATTTAATTTACTATTGCATTGAAATTTCAAATTTCACCGAAATAGATTTTTGTAAAAAATACCTAGTGAAGTTTGGCGTACATTCAATTTTCTACATATTCTATTCTCACATATTTTTGAAATAATATAGATAACTTATTAAATTTTTTATGTCAAGTTGCCTAACTCTAATTTTTCTGAATTTTTTGCCACTTAAGGACCTGTTTTTCCATGATGATCCTGCACATACCCATATTAAATAATGTTGAATCAAGATTGACAATCGAAAGTTGTTGAGAGGAAATAGACATGAATAATCTATGCAGAATAGATTAAATCATTAGTATGATTGAAGAATATATTGAATAATCTATGGGATTGAGAAATAGATTAATCAGACAGAGATATAGATTGATCAATCAAGAATATAGATTAAGAAATTAAGGGATCATAATTTTCTCAATCAAGAAAATTGTTGAGAATGATTAATTAATTAATTTAATTAATTCATTCATTTTGGAGTTGAACATGCAAATCAAGTTTGAATTTTTCAAAAAAAGTTGCATTAGTTTGATCTGATTTTTGGTAACACTTTGAATAGTTTATTCATATTATTCAAATTTGGAGGGAAAGTGAGTTGATTAAATTATTATGATTTAATAATTTAATTGACTTAGAGGAATAAAGTGGATTAGCAACATAATTAAATAATTGGTGTTATTTATTAATAAGGGGGAATAAAGTTAGATTAGGACTTTATTAAACAAATGAAATTTATTTAATTGGTCAAAATTGATGAAAAAGTGAAATAATTAAATAAAGTCGTATTATTCAATTAATAGAGGAGTTTTAGGGTTTTGGATGAAATTGATGTGAAATAAAATGATGTTTGATGATAATGATGTCGATGAGGTGAAAATGTCATTTAGTATGTGTGATAAGTGTTAGGTAAATTTTGCATGTCTACAATAAACCCTCAACTATAAACCCTAAATCCTCAACCCTATACCCTACACCCTCCACCCTATACTTAAACCCTACACCCTCAACCCTATAACTTAAACCCTAAAACCTACACCCTCAACCCTCATCCCTATACCCTATACCCTCGACATTATAAGATAAACCCTAAAATTTTCCCTCAACACTATACTTGAACCCTAAACCATAGACTCTCAACCCTTCACCCTGTGCCTTATACCCTCAATCCCTATACCCTAGACACTTAACCCTATACTCTCATCCCTAAACACTATCCCTCAACCCTTTACCTTAAACCCTAAACCCTACACCCTCATACCTATACCCTATACCCTCAATCTTCTACCCTAAACCTTGAACATTGTCCCTCAACCCTATACTTAAACCCTAAAACCTACACTCTCAACCCTTAACCCTCAAACCCATACCCTAAAACTTTTACCCAATATCCTTAACCCTAATCCCTATAACCTATAAACTTAACCTTATACCCTCAACCATAATCACTCAACCCTCAACCCCATACTTAAATCCTAAACCCTATTTTCAACCTTGTACCCTAATTTACCCTAAACTATAAACCATCAAACCTATACCGAATATCCTAAACCCTAATCCCTATACCCTTTACACTTACCCCTATACCCTTAACCCTACACACTATTCCTCAACCCTCAACCCTATAACTTAAACCCTAAATGCTACAAGCTCAAACTTCATCCCTTAACCCTATACTCTAGAGCTTCAAGTTGACCATTTTTGTGTATAAATTTGACATACACCCCTCCTAATGGTGAGTACTCACTCTAAGGAAATGCAGCCACAACAAATACATACAAAAATACTAAAACAAAGAAAATAGGGAGAGTCTACCCACCTTTCAGGAGATGGGCAACTTAGGGGACCCTATTTTTCTCTAGTTTCATTCAAGGAAACCTTAGAGATATCAATCTAATGGTGCAATTGAGAGGAGGGGTCTGCTATAAGGTCTCCTAGAGTGTGATTAAAGATAGAAAGGGGGTTCACCACTAGGAAAAGGCTTAGAAAGACAATAAATGAAAGTAACATGCAAAACCTAACTATATGACCTAGAAAATGAACTTAAATTAGAATAGCAAATTGGAGATAAACAAAGGTGCACCTAGAAAATTTAAGATGCTTGAAATAAGGCCTACAATCTCAAAAATTATAAATTTTGAAGCACATTGGGACTAAAACACCAGTAGGGGTGATTTAGTCCCAGTTTAGGGTTTTAGGTCAAAACTAGAATTTGTAGCTAGTAAACCAAGATCTATAGAAAAAGTATGAAAATTGGTATACTAGGACTCATAAGCCCCAAGTGGCGATTTAGTCCCATTATCAGTTTTGATATGAAACTTTGATATCCTCTAATGATGTCCTATAGCTTCTCCCCTTCTAGATCTCCAAGTCTAAAACTCTAAATTATGGCCTATAGGTGACTTTCCATTTAATCTTGCAAGAAAGGTGACAACTTTGATAACTTTCTCCAATCTTGCTCTTCAATGGATCTTCAACCTAAATGTACAAATCACACATCAAAGAGGGGGAATTTTTTTTTTTGTTCTAGTGGATAGGGGTTTACATTTTTCAAACCCCATTTTGGTAATCAAACCTTGAAATAAAATGAAATAGAATGGAGGAATGATGAATGAACAAATATGCTATGTTGCAACTCACCAAACCCTTGAAATAAAGGTTACAATCTTGTGTGAAATGGCTAGAATGAATGCAGATCTTGACTCTTTATTTTATGTTATGGATCTTGACTTGAATGCTTGCTTAAATCATGAAATTCCTACATCACAAATGTTAGCTCAAAAACAACGATGATGCATCATGACTTTGACATGATGCTTGAATCTTCAATATTGCTCCAAAATGTTTGATAATCAACTCTTGAATGTTCTTGAATTCTTTTTTAAATTCTCTTGATCATAAATTTTCTATTATGCTTGAATACTTGAAAGCTTGGATGACTTGTAAACTTGCTAGGAGAAAATATGTGAAATAACCTTGTAGTTATACTTGTTTATGCCAAATTTCTCGAAATTACAACACTACAAACCAACATTAGATCTAGGAGAATAAAATACCACCAACAATTTGAATCTAATATAGGTCCAAGCTAAGCATGACTCATAAGCCAATTGGGGAATATGATTCCTAGTAGCCTAGGCTTGGGACAAGAAATTCAAGAAATGTTAAGTTATATGCCAAATTTAGGACCAGGCCCCAAAAATTAGGTGGGACCCATATGTCCAAGGTGGTGTATGAATCCCATATCACTAAATATGGGCCATACAATCCAAAATCACTAAATTATGATTGGTTATTAGATATGTGTCAGGATCATCCTTGGAAAGATGCATTAAGGCTTGTGGATGCAAAATAGGACCAAATAAGGCATAAAGAAGCCCAATTTTAGAAAGGAGGGCCCAAAAAAGTGTGAAAATGTAAAGGGATACATTTTTTCTACACTACATTTAGCCCCCACTTTAGTGAGAGGAGGTACTTGCTTCAAACTCAAAGTAAAGTAGACAAACTCACATCAAGAGGGGTCCAAGTTTACTAATGCTAGTGAGATAGGATGACAATGATCAAGAGGGTTGCACAAACCCCCAAGATAAAGATGCTATGGAAAACCAACATAGGAACAAAATAACATGCATACAAATGATGTATGAAGCAATAACAATGTACAAGCATACACTGTCAAAGACAAAAAGAAGAAAGAAAAAGAAAAAGAGGGTGCATAAAGCCTTGACCATTTGTACAACATGATGTGGATCAAATCTAAGTTGTTTGTCCAAAATTTTTTTTAATTGCAATTTGATTTCCAATATGCAAACAAAACACATCCTCACAAGGTCTAGTAGAACCTTCGACCATTCACTAGGAGAGCCCTTAGTGAGGCACATGCACGCGGTCGGTATGTGCTCACACAGATAAACATGTGGCTATGGGAAAGTTGCACCTATGTTTGGATCTCATATGCTAACCATACCAAAGCTATACCTCTTGATAACTTTGATAAGGCACCACACAACGCGAACATCAGAATTCATGAGGAAAACAAAACTTTGTATGCTTGACACCCATGAACAAACAGGATGGCACCACAAGCAAGAAAAGTGTGTTATGCAAGGTGGCCATATAACGGTTATTGTAAACTTGAAATAGTGTAAGGTATTTTCAAAGGATTTTTTCTTAATTCATGTAATGTATTAACTTAGGGAGCATCATGCCTAACATCTCCAAGAGAGGACTAATTGATGAATAGAAGATTCACAACTTAAGGGATGCAATGTATCACATCAAGCCACTAAGAGGAATATAATTTGCTAAGGGAGATCACACTCTTGAGGGACATCACACCCAATGTCACCACAAAGAGAAATACACATCACATGAAGTAAGAAGACAACACAATGAAACATGAGTTGTAAAATGCAAAAGAATAATGCCAATGTATGCCCCCACTTTAAAGAAATTACTAAACACCATGCTGTGAGCAATTACTTTAAAGTAGAAAATGTTAAGTGCTAATAATAAACAGGACATGAGAGCTTAATTGGAAAGCCCTATGCCAAGTCATATGTTTCCAAGTAAAGCTACATCATGAAAAGGGGTTGCCCCCAAAATGAAACCCTAAATGTCACATAAGGGATCCATTGATTTGAGGTCATTATATCTTTGCTATATTTTTTTAGAGAGCTGAGAACTACCATCATTTCCCAAATACTCATGGATGTTCAGGAACAATGACACATAGAAAGCAAAAAAAAAGAAAAACATTTCAGGTCAAAATGGAAGAGACCTAAATGTCTTAACGCCTTTCATCATCCCTAAAAGGAAAGCACAAGACAAAGAAAAGATAAAGGTTTATGACATATAGAACATTGTGGATACAAATAGAGAAAGTTTCAAAGAGAGAGGTACATCAAATAGAATGGTACGGGGGATCACATTACACACATGCAATCACATAAAAGAAAAAGAAAGTAAAGAAAAGATAAGATGATTAAGGCACATGTGAGTCAACCTATTAGAAGTCATATACATCCCAATCTTGTTCATCATATATGGAAGGCAAAAAACTAGCCAAAGGGACAACAACAAGTGTCGAACTAGGGTCATCACCAAGTTCAACACTCTTTTTAGGAGAATTATCATTTAAGCTCATAGAAGAGGAAAATAATGTATTCAATTCATTATGCACTTCATCAATTTTATCAACCTCATCATTTTCATCCAAGTTAATCACATGGGAGGTTGAATGATAGTTCCTAAAGAATAACTTATCTATTGTTGCAATTGGATATAGGATCTTTTTGTTGTTGAAAAGAAGGAGACTCGTCGTGTATTGCTTCAGTTAAATTTGGATGTTGATTTTCTTTGTTCTTCTCTTCATTTAACCTTTGAGCAAGAGCACGAAATCTATGCCTACACTCTCTAGCATTTTTGTTTCTTTTTGTGCGATTTTCAAGTTGTGTTTGTGTAGGAGCAGGTTTATCAAATATAGGTTTATTTTCTTCCCTAAGGGGAGGAATGAAAGGAACCATAGGAGGTTGTTTAACCACTTTCTCTTTAGCTTTTTAAACCTATTTTATCTTAGGAGGTGTGACAAGATTGTTTTCATTGTCTCTTGGAAATTTGTAGGAGTTAGGCAAAGTATTTGTCATTGGTTGGTCTTGGTTATTTGGAATGTCTTCAAGTTCAATCATAGTTCATCAAGGATAGGAGGTCCAATCATGGTTTGAGGCATGTTTCTAAGGGATAGTTTTTCTATGCATTTCACCATAAAATTTTGATAGGATTTGAAGAAGAAGTCCTCACAAGGTTTAATAGGTTCCATAGGTTCAGGCCAAAACAAATCCAATGAGAAATTCCCGTGGGAAGAAACAAGATTAAAGCCACTATGGTGTATAGTAAATATTTCATTGTCAAAGGGAAACTTTAAACATTTATATATGACCGGCAAGATAGATTCCATGGAGTGTAGCCATGGATAACCAAGATTCACATGGAATTGATCCAACAATGGGATAATGGAGAATGATACATATAATTGTTTCAGTCTAATTTTTAAAGGAAGGGTGAATGATCATATCATAGGGAAAGAGAAACCATTGTACATTTTTATCGATGCTTTCAGTTTATCAAATGCTTCTTGATAGATTTCATGCACAAGTAAGAATTCTTTAGTGATCACATTCTCTCCATAGACGGGATTAACTAATATCCCATTAGTGGGCTTGTCATTGATTTGGATGACTGTGTAAAGAGCTCCATTAGGTGCATTTCTAATAATATCTTTAGATGAGAAAGCAATGTCAAGAAGCTTTTTAGTTTTACCCTTACGAGGTTGAGTTTTGATCAATTCAACCAAACCATTGATAGGATTTTGTTCATTAGTATCTATAGGACCTTGCTCAATAGTATCAATGTTGCCATCATCTATGTCAACATTCATCACATCATTCTTCTTAGTTTCACTAGCTTTGACAAATGAAATATCATGATTAGGCATAGGGATGGTAAAGATTTGAAATTGTTAGTTAGGAGGGGAAATCTAGACTTATTTCCTTGATCATTAACACCTCCAATTTGAAGTCCACCATAATCAATGAGGTCTTGCACAAGATGTTTAAGACACAATGTTTCATGTCATGTCCATTTTTTTAGTGAAAATGACAATAATAATTTAATCTAAAGTTTAGAGGTAAAGGCTTATTAGCATAAAGTGTTTTAATAGGAGGTAAGGTGATCATTTTCTATTCTAGAAGTTGTAACATTGTGTTATGGAGGGTATCAAGTAAGGGAGTAAATTGCCTAGCCAGATCCGCAAATGTTAGAGGAGTTGTCTTCTTTATAGCAGCCACGTGGGTATCAACATTTTGAGTTGGTTGAGGGGGATTTAGTTGAAGGAAGCCTTTATTCTATTTCCTAAAAGGATGGTAATTATTTTGATTTCTGGATTTAGACTTCTTAGGATAGCTAGAGGTTGGTTTTGTTTCACGACTACTAACTGAGTTTTTATAATCTCGAAGGGTAGTACACAAGGGTATAAAGGAAGGAAACTTCATCATTCCAAGCTTATTTTGTATCTTAGTTTGGAAATTCTCAATGAACATTCATTGAAGGTAAGGATCAGGAATCTTTACATTGATTTTGGAATAAAGCATTTGGTAGCATGAAATGAAGTTAGTAACTTATTCATCATCCTTGTGCTTACATCTCATCAAATCAGCTACTTGGTCATCTTAGGGGTAATGTTCACTTGGAAATGGTTAATAAAGGCCTCAACAAGTTCATTGAATGAACGAATTGAGTCATTTGGTAGTGAGGAAAACCATTCCAAAGTAGTATCTTTCAACAACCTAGGGAAAAGCTTAGCCAAGAGCTTATCCTCAAGGATGAAATCACTACATAGGGAAATGTAAGTAGAAACATGGTTAGAAGGATCTCCTTTCTCCCCATACTTCTCAAATCTAGGAATCTCTATACCATGTGGTATTGGAATTCTTAATATCTCCAAGGATAAGGGGTTGTTTTTGACATAGTATGAAGGCTGGCCATTTTGATTTTGGTTTATGGTGGAATTTTTCTTTTGAAGGGATGAAACATTCTGCAAAAGTTGATTAAGGATGGCTTCATTGCTTGTATTTTGATATGGAGGTGAATATGGTGGAGGTGTATATATTTTTGAAGGGGAAGTGAATGGAATGATTACAGGAGGTAAAGTGGTAGGAGATATGATGTGTGATGCCATAAAGCTACAATGATTGCTAGCAGAAATACCCAAGGTAGGAAAGACATTACTAGTAGGTTGCATCATTGTTGTAACTTGAGGGTTGGTATAGTTGTGAATAGAGGCAATGGTTGTGGGAGGAGGAATTTGAGTTCCTCCTTGACATTGTATATTATTCAAAGAATGAGTAGAACAAGTAAGTTTTCCAAAAATCTAAGCTGGGTTACGTTCAAGTTCTATACCTTCTTCACTTTCAATCATGCGATGTATGTTATCTATGGTGGGAATAGTAGTGGTTGAAATTTTTTTAGTACTCGATTTTGTAGGTTTTCTAAGTCTTCACAGATTTAGATTATGTTTTCTTGGGGAATGCTAGTAACCATTGTTTCAACAATTATTATGCTACTTGAAGTTAGAGAGTTGTTAAGGATATGGTCCATACCTAGTGAACTAGTATCAACACTATGAGTGAAAGAGATAGACAACCCAAGATCCATGATGAGTGTGTTCTCATGGGATGACACGAGTCTCAAACTATGTCTCACTATAGTATTAGCAATAGGACACTAAGTTGTAAAGCTCATGCAATGGGGAATAAATGAATTAAAGATAAATGTAATGAACACAAGATAAACTTTATTATTTAATTCTAATTCAAATGAAATTAAGCTACATGCAATGAAATGAATGAAACATAAATTCAGTAAACTGAAATAGAAATATAAAAATGGAAAAAAAAAGCATAGAAACAAGGTTTTTAATGTTGTAAAATATAAATTCAAATCTAATACAGGACTAAATCGCCTAGAGGGGTGTATGAGTCCCAGTTAGGGTTTTTGAAGGGTTTAGATGTTGAAAAACACACAACATAGAACTCCCACTAATCAAGTAAAATAACCTGTACTGGGACAAAATTTTCTAGAGGGTTGAATGAGTCTTAGATGATGGTTTTGCCACTAAAATCAAAAAATTATGTGTGAATATTAGGGTATTTGGTTTGTATGTAGTCTACACTATGTGTAGTTACAAATTTCAAATGAAATTCAATGATGTAAGATGCAAAATTGCAACCTATATGTACTTTCACTAATGCAAGATTTATAATCCCTAAATGCATGTTAACTAATGCAAGACCTTTAATGCAAAGTTAATGTAAGCTAGATCTAAGACTATGATGCACTCCAAATTAGAAATAAGGTGTCCAAATTTCAAGTTCACCAAAATGAAACAAAGAAAATAGGGAGAGTCTGCTCACCTTTTAGGACATTAGCGACTTAGAGGAACCTATTTTTCTCTAGTTTCATTCAAGGAAACCTTAGAGATTTCAATTTAATGGTGCAATTGAGAGGAGGGATCTATTATAAGGTCTCCTAGGGTGTGATTAAACATAGGTCCACCTAGAAAACTAAAGATGCTTGAAACAAGGTTTGCAATCTCAAAAATTATCAGTTTTGAAGCACATTAGGACTCATACACCAGTAGGGGTGATTTAGTCCTAGTTTAGGGTCTTAGGTTGAAATTGGAATCTACAACTGGTAAACCAGTAGCTACAAAAAAGTCTAAAAAACTGGTATACTAGGACTCATATTCCACAATTAGCAATTTAGTCCCAGTATCAGGAGGGTAAAAGTACAAAGCTATGTCACACTTTTATAAAGGAAACGACCAACACTGTTATAATTTTTAAACTTCAATCACTAGAAAGTGGCATATATATTTTGAATTTTGAAATGATGTAAGCTAATAAAATATGTATTTTTAGTATATTTTATGTTTGTATTTTTTTGAAAAACTTAAAAAATTATTTGAATATAGTTTTTTATAAATTGACACTATAATTTAGATGTTGATAAAATGCTGAGAAATGACATTACATGAGACGCCAAGTTTTATATAGTAAATTTTCATTTTTTCCTTCAAATTTTTTGTGTATATTTATAACTATAAACTTTAGGGCATGGATTTTTTTTTTGTAATTTTAATAAATATATATTTTTAAATAAATATTTAAATGTGTGTGAATTAAAACGTGGCTGGTTCTAGTTGACGTTAACTTTCATATTAAATGTTTATCTAAAATAGAAAATAAACTATGCATCTTAATCTTGATTCTTTTCTCTAGGGCATCACAATTTTTTTTATTTTTTTACTACGTTTAAGTATTTTTCTTGGCATGATAATCAACCTAATATTTTTGTGCTGATAACCTATTTTTAGTAAAAAATAAAAATAAAATAAAAATAATAATTGAACTATAAAAATATATATATATTTTAAAACTCCACTTATGGATCTACAAAAGGGTACTTTCACATTTAAAAAAATATATTATTTTTATGAGTTGTTGAAATGTTAATTTTTTCAAATAATTGTGTTTTTTTAGTAAATTGGCCTCAATGTGGTGCTACCTATGCATTTATCCAACAATTTTAGTTGGAAAAGTTGTAGAAGTATTTAACTTATCTAGAGTGAATCTTACTAGATCATATGTTGACCAAAATTGATTTTTAGTTATAAATACTAAAATTCACTTGTGCTGATAAATTGGACGAAATTTTGACACAACTTTGTACTTTTACCCAAGATTGATCTGAAACTTTGATATCTTCTAATGATCTCTTATAGCTTCTCTCCTTCCACATCTCAAATTCTAAACCTCTGAATTTTGACCTGTAGGTGACTTTCCATAATCTTGCAAGAAAGGTGACAACTTTGACAACTTTGTAACTTTGAAAACTCTCTGATCTTTCTCTTCAATGAATCTTCAACCTAAATCTATAAATCACACATCAAAGAAAGGGAAAAATGTTGTTTTGTTAGTGGATAGGGGTTTTCTTTGGTCAAACCCTATTTTTGAAATCAAACCTTGAAATAAAATGAAATGGAATTGGGGAATGATGAATGAACAAATATGCTATGTTACAACTCACCAAACCCTTGGAAAAAAGGCTAAAATCTTGTGTGAAATGGTTAGCATGAATGTATATCTTGACTCTTTATTCTATGTTATGGATCTTGACTTGAATGCTTGCTTGAATCGTGAAATGCCTACATCACAAATCTTAGCTCAAAAACAAACATGATGAATGATGAATTTAACATGATGATTGAATATTCAATATAGCTCCAAAATGTTTGATAATCAGCTCTTGAATGTTCTTGAATTCTCTTGTAAAATCTATTGATCATAAATTTACTATTATGCTTGAATACTTGAAAGCTTGGATGACTTGTAAACTTGCTAGGAGAAAATATGTGAAATAACCTTGTATTAATACTTGTTTATGCCAAATTTCTCAAAATTACAACACTACAAGTCAGCATCAAATCTAGGAGAATAAAATCCCAACAAGAATTTGAATTTAAAATAGGTCCAAGCTAAGTGGGACTCATAGTCCAGTTGAGGCATATGAGTCCTAATAGCCTAGGGTTGGGACACAAATTTCAAGAAATGTTAAGTTCTATACTAAATTCAAGACCAGGCCCTGAATATTTTGTGGGACCCATACACCTAAGGTGGCGTATGAGTCCTAGATCACTAAATCTAGGCCATAAAATCTAAAATCACTAAATTATGATTGGTTATAAAATATGTGTCAGGATCATCCTCAGAAAGATGCATTAAGGCCTATCGATGTAAAATAGGACCAAATAAGGGGTAAAGAAGCCCAATTTTAGCAGGGAGGGCTCAAACAAGTGTGAAAATGTAAAGGGGTACATTTTTCTACACTACATTTAGCCCCCACTTTAGTGAAAGG
Source organism: Sequoia sempervirens (assembly GCA_007258455.2). Classification (NCBI taxonomy): domain Eukaryota; kingdom Viridiplantae; phylum Streptophyta; class Pinopsida; order Cupressales; family Cupressaceae; genus Sequoia; species Sequoia sempervirens. The sequence goes on along the minus strand of VDFB02076865.1, from coordinate 67,906 downwards.
AGGAACTTGCTTCAAACTCACACTAAAGTAGACAAACTTGTATCAAGAGGGGTCCAACTGTACCAATGCTACTGAGATAGGATGGCAATGATCAGGAGGGTTGTACAAGCCCCCTAGGAACAAGATCCTATGGGAAACCAACATAGTCACAAAAGAGCACACATAAAAATGATGTATGAAGCAATAACAAGGTATAAGCATACACTGTCAAAGACACAAAAATAGAAAGAAAAAGAAAAAGATGGTGGATCAAGCCTCGACCATTTGTCCAATGCAATGTTGATCAGATCTAAGCTATTTTTCCAAAAAATGTTTACAAGTGGAACATAATTTCCACTATGCAAACTAAACACATGCTCACAAGGGCTAGTGGAACCTTAGGTCATCCACTAGGTGAGCCCCTAGCGAGAAACATATGCACACGACTGGTATGCGCTCACACAAACAAGCAAGTGGCTATGGAAAATTCATGCCTAAGTTTGGCTCCCATACGCTAACCATACCAAATCTATACCACTTGATATTGTTGAGTCCCTTGATCTATCCACCAATCGATTGCCTACCTAAATGAGAAATATATATAGTTGGTTGAGTCCCTTGATCTATCCCTTGGCAATTTAAAGTCTTGATCTTGTTATATGTGTTGTAGTATTAATTATTGTAAGTATTTCACATAATGTTGATAATGATGTATTTTAAAGTGAATTATTAAATAAGAATTATAAAATATAATATTTGATAAAGACGATTATGATCAATTGATGTAGGATTTCTTTTATGTTTTGTACTTGAAAACTTGATACTAGAACAATACTTGTCAACATAATTTATTTTTGAGATAACATAATTAATTGACGTATTGTTGGACATATTTGAGTTTTTAATTCTTTCCTTATAGAATAAGTGAGAAATAAATGTCAATGTGATATATTAAAAAAAAATAGTTATGTAAGAGATAAGCAATTTTTAGTTAGCAAATATGCAATTCATTGCAATTTTTTCAAATTAATTTCTAAATTTTATATTCAGATAATTAGGAACGTGAACATTTAGAAACAAACTTAATATTCAACAAATTAAATAATAAAATAAAATAAAATTATACATTATTAAGAAGTTGTTAATATTATGTTATATCATAATTATAAATTTGTAGGTTTTGAGTGCTATCTTTTGTTTATATTTTGTAACACATAAAATAGTGAAAAATACACCATTTATGTTCTATCTTTACTAGAAAATTACTTTGAAATATTTAATAATTTTTATTTTTTTAAAATAATAAAACATAAAAATAAATATAACTATTAACATTTACATTTAATAATATAACTTCTACAAAATCTCTTGGTAAGACAAACACTATAAGTAGTTTAAAAAATTTAGTTGAAGTTCCAATTTATTTAATTACTTTGAAAGAAACAAGGACCTTCATGATCTATCATAGAGAAAACTAAGATAAAATTAGTAAATTATATATATTTTTTAAACGAACATACAAAATTAAAACTATAATAATTAACATATAAATTTAGATTAAAAAAAAAAGTGATCTTTTAAATTATAAAATGTAAAAATAGAAATAACCATTAATATTTACATTTAATAATGTAAACTCATCTAGAAAATTTCTTATTTTTATTAAGGGGAGTAGGGGTTTTGAAAGTATCGAGACCCTTTTATAAAAAGTTAGAAAGATAGGAAATAAGCACAAAAGAACAACAAAGAATCTAGGAGAAAGAACAACACACAAATAATCAAGACACTACATAACCTTGCAACCACCAACCCAACTACAAGGTGGTTTGAAGCCAAATTGTTCCAACATTTTTTGCTTAATTCTATTACAAGGATCCAACTATCTGAAACTTATTTTTTTGGAACAAGAGATATTTTTAAGATCACCAATAGAATATTTATCTAATCCAAGAACCAGTGAAGAGAAATCCATTGTTGAATTGTCTATAAGATTAAAGATATCAAGTTTCCACAATCCATATTGTTAATTTTCTTTGATTTCTAAATTCGATTGCGTAATGGTCTATAAGAGCTTTCCCCCTATTATCATCCTTTTGTGTATCTTCAAAACAAATTACCACAAAAGAAACTAAGACCTTCATGATCTATTGTAGGAAAAAAGTTAATATAAAATTAATAAATATATAAATTTTAACTAACATACAAAATTAAAAGTATAATAATTGACATATAAATTTCGATAAACCTAATACATATAAAAAAAAATATAATCATAGAAAAAAAATAAAAAAATGAATAAATAAAAAATGAAAAATGAAAAGAACATATAATTTATTTTATATTGTTTATTCATATTTGATGCGCTTCATCATAAAATTGTCTTAGAATGTTACACATTCAATCTCTTCACTTAGGTGTTTACTAATTTTTCCTTTATTAATTCATTTTGAGCTCATGTATATAACTTTCTATATTTTGAAGGATAAAATATAATATGAATCTTTGATTTGTGGTTGAATTCTAGTAGTGTTCAAATATAAGTAAAATCTGCTACACCAACGTCTCATAATGGTCGAAGCCTAAAAGTGACCAATAACTAGCATATATATCTTGAATTTAAGATATATATGCTAGTAGCATCGCAGTGCAACACATAACATGAATTAATATATTATTTTACTATATTATTAGATAAATAATAATATTAAGATAAATAATAATATAATATAATAATAATATTATAATATAATATAATAATATAATAACAATATTATATTATATGAATTAATTATACTATATTATTTTACTATATTATTAGATAAATAATTGTGTGTGGGAAATGTTAGTATCAAAATAAGATAATAAAAACACACCAATGCAACATTAAACTAAAGAAAAGCTAAATAAAATGAAAAGAGATCAAACAAAGCTTCTTCAAAACCGTTCCATTGTCCTCTATCTCCAGTGATTTACTTGAAGCTGCTGCTCTCAGATTGTGTAAGCAAAGCTTCTCAGAATGGCAACCTGCAAAACGAGTATGCAAAGGGAGAGTACTTCTCTATCCTATATGTTGTTGGAGTGAAATGTTCATATATGGATATGCATAGGGGTTGTAGATTATGCACAGGGGCTGTGGACTATGGATGCTTTTGAAACTATGATATGAGGATGATAAACCATGATATGGATTGCTAATATGCTAAACTATGCTATGCTATGATTCTAAAAGGCTATGGATGCTAGAAGGCTAATTGACTATAGTTTCCCTGTATCAAAGCTTCTCCTTTTTTTTCAAAGACCCGACAGTCCTTTTTATAGCTCTTTACAGGCAAGAGCCTGGCTAGCAAAGATCAATGGTTGTGAGATTGTCTGGTAATTTTGAATGGTGAGAGATGGAGAGGTTGAGAGGAAGATGGAAGATGTTGGGAGGTTGGAGAGAAGAATGGAAGTTTGTCTTCAACCCACGGGAACAACTTTGCTCAAAAACAAAGAAATTAATTTTTTGTTTTGAAGTTTGTTTCACGGTTGTTGAAGATAATCCAAATTAAATAAATAAATTTATTTAATTTTATGTGAGTTTGATTTTTTATTTTAGGACTATAGAAGACTTAATTAAATATTTAAAATATTTAATTGTGAATAGACTTTAGAAGAATTTATTAAATATTTAGAATATTTAATTATGAATGGAATTTAGAGGATTTTTAGAAGAGAAGAATATTTAATCTTTGTTTGAATAAAATATTCAAGCCAAGATTATATGATAATTAATATAAATAAATCATAACGTTTATTTAATTAATTAAGAAATGGATAAGAAAAGTGATTAAATAAACTTATTTATTTAATCAAAATGAAAGAATGAACAATATAAATAAATTATTTAGATTTATTTATACGTAGATTGAATTCAGAGATTTAATTAAATATTAAAAATATTTAATTAATTACCAGACTATTGTGATGTGACCATTTTTAGGTGTATACATTTTTCCCCTCTTTGAAGTGATGTGTTTTATGCATTGCTTCAAAGAATTTTCAAATTTTCCCCAAATGCTGATTGTCAAATGTTGATAGGTATATGCCCCCTCGGATGATGAATCGATAAGATTTTGATTTTTGTGAATTTTTTTTTTGAATTTTTAGATTTGTTGCAATTTTTGATTTTTATGATTTTTATGATGATGAAAAACAAATAGTTGATATTCAGATGTGATTGATTTGTCATGATGATTGGATATTGATATTGCTTTGATTTGATGATTCTTCCTATTCAACATGAGAGATTGGGCATCTTGTAGTTACGGGAGACATTCCCAAAGACATGGAGATTGATTCCACAGCTTGTACAGGTGGATAGAGATGTGATCGAGGTATGTGGACTGACCTCATTACTTGAGATGCCTAAGGTGTGTCTTAACAAAGCCTTATTGAAAGCACTTACGAATATGTGGCATAGTGACACGAACACCTTTCATTTACCGACAGCAGAGATTACAGTGACTTCAGAGGATGTATATCGCATCTTGAGGATTCTAGTGATGGGCGAGATAGTGATATTTGATGGTCGAGAGGCAGGAGGCACTGATGCCTTGAGATGGATATTCAGAGATGATCACATTGCAGGATATTATATCTCATGAGCAGAGATGATGGATTCGTATGCGCCCTTACCCTCCGTACTTGCAGGCTTTATTGGAAGTGTTTTGTGCCCTGACCATAGGTCGAAGGGTTTTGCAGTCGAGTGGGGTCGTGTACTTGAGATTATGGTGATTCAGGGTACACGATATGCTTGGGGTTCGTGCATGCTGGCACATTTATATGATGAGCTACACCATATTGTATATGGTGGAGGCCAAAGTTTTGCTGTTGGTTGTTCACTGTTACAGATATGGGCACGAGAGCACTTTGCTTTTATGCGTCCATTGACTCGTGGATGATGACCTGCTGGTTGACCGTACATATTTAGATATACTGATGTCATTGCTCAGCCACGGTTGGGAAAACTAGATCATTGGCAGTGCCTTCTAGATGATCTCGAGATAGTATGTTGGTGGCCCTATGTATATTGTGAGGCATGGCTAGAGGATGCTAGAGAGATGCCCTTTTTCTTTACTTCCAAATATCTGATTGGTCGTACTCCTGGGATTATTGAGATGTTTCTTCTTGGTCGAGTGTTGTGATAGTATGGTTAGCCTCAGGGTATGCCACAGGGTTTGTCTATTTATGCGCATCGACAGCAGGAGATTACAGTGTGGGGTCTGCAGATTTCTTATGATGCAGTAGTGGCAGAGTTCACTAGTTTGGGAGTACATATGTGTGAGTACATAGCTGATATTCTTGATGGGGGGATGACTCCAAAGTATGGTCAGTATGTATTGGAGCATCCTACACCACGATTATTTGATCCTAATGAGCCTGTCGCGCTAGTTGTGGAGCAGAGACCGCATAGAGCTAGACATAGGCAACAACGAGAGACAGCTTCAGAGGGTGATGACTCCAAGGAGGATGATGATGATGAGTCAGATGGGGATGGAGATAGTAGTGATGAGGAGAGTGGGGGTGATAGTGGTGGACGAGGTGGAAAAGGTGGTAGAGGTAGTGGCAGAGGTGGTAGCAAAGGTGGACCGTAGATGAGACATTCATATCACCCATCTTCAGTAGATCCGGTGGAGCCAAGTCAGATATCTACCTTGTTGAGTAGAGTGCAGAGCTTATAGGGTCAGCTAGCACAGGCATAGGCCTTGATTACACAGCTATAGGGACAGTTGACTATAGTGACAGCTGAGAGAGATACAGTCAGATGACAGGGTGAGGAGGCCATGGTCTTAGCTGATAGTCTGCAGAGAGTAGCAGCAGGTGATAGCATGACGAGAGAGCTGACTAGAGTCATCCAGGAGGTAGAGTTCTATAGGATCAGATATCATGATGCAGTACCACTCGAGCAGAGAGTGAGTTATACACAGTATCGATCTATGCATAGTCGCTCTTGGGCTACTAGTAGGGGTGTATCATATCCATTACCTCCAGAAGGTTCATCAAGAGCAGGTGGAGTAGGTCCATCAGGTGTAGGTGGGACAGGTCCTAGACTAGCACCATCAGAGGATAGCACTTCACAGTGTATTGTGCATGATATTCTATTGATATTCGGTTGAGACATTTGTATACACACTGATATGGTCCCATTTTTTATGATGTATATCATGTGACACCTTTGTACATTTTGACATTCATTTTTGAGATATATGATATGCAGCGATGATTTATGATGAATGTGTCTATTTTCTATATGCATGATGTTTTATGTGATGGTTTCCCAATTTTATGCTTATGATGCATATGTATGCATGATTTTTAGATATGAAAATGCAAGTACAATGCTATGATATGATTTACAATCTATTGATGAATGAATATGAATGTGAATGTGAAATGATGGATAGTACAATTCATGAATATTTTGATTATGATATATGCTTTATTTTTATGATTTTCTTATGCAAATATGTATGAAAAATGTATGTGATGATTTTTTTGTGAATGTCAAAATGTACTCAGTCATTTATTCGAAAAGATACAAAACATTTGACACTTTGCCAGGTTTTTGGGAAAATCTATAAATGCAAAATGTAGATTCTAGAATGAATGTGATCTATACTAACCATGCAGGGTATCCGTACAATATTGCCATTTTGAGAGCTTATTTATGCTTTTTGTGTCATCATAGAGCATTGAAATGTTGAAAGTTAATACAAGCATCAAAGGTTATGTTAGCACCAATGATGACCTGAGTATTGCTTTCATGATTTTTGATATAGCAAGATAATACAAGCATCTAGGTATAATTGAACCGAGATGACCTAAGTATCGCTTGCATAAACAAACAAGAGTTAACCTATTTCCCATGCAAATTTGAAAATTTCATCAATGATACTTAGTAGAGCATGTCTCGCGACCAATTTCCATAGTACTAATGATTCACTCACAAACAACAGACAAAGAAAAATCATACTCCTTCCTTGCTTTTCTAATTCAGAACATCATCAAATTGCTCTAGAGATATGATAGAAAATCAACCAACAATTCAAATTTTTCCTAAAGTATTCCAAACATTATTTAGATTAAGATCATCCAACTTAGTTATCAACATTGACGTTTGTGTTTTGATTAACGTTGTTTTGACCATGTTGTTTGATTTCATTGGCATTGAGTGATCGTTTTGGTGTTGTGGTTGATTTGATGTGTCAATGTATGTTGTGCTTTGTCAAACTATCATTTGTTCGTGTGTGATGTTCTAAAAGATCGTTGCCTCTCTCTTGTTTAGTCTTTATTTCTACCCCCAGTGTAAACACAATCTGAATATTATGGATATGTACAAATTTCATAAAGCCATGATGAAACACAAGGATTCCCATTGCATGATATGGATATGATAGATATGTACAAATGATATATATGGATAGATGATGCCATAAAACGAATGCAAGACATAAGTTAATATATAGAGGAGCCCATTTTGATCACAAGTAGCGCCTGTTTGCCAAGTTTTCACCACTTGTTTTTATTGCACTTTTCCAAGACTTTTTCTGATATTTTTTTGTAATTTTTCAGGACTTTTTCTGATGTTTTTTTTTGTATTTTTTTCAGGACTTTTTTTGATGTTTTCCTTTTGTAATTTTTAGGACTTTTTCTTTTTTTTTTGTATTTTTTAGTTTTGATGATTCAGACATAGAACTTCTTCAAATGAATGTTGTTGATTGGTTCTTCAAATAGGTCCCCTTCTAACGTAGATAACTGATATGCTCCAGAACCGTATGTTGCAATGATGACAAATGGACCAAGCTAATTTGGTTCAAATTTTCCTTTCTTTTCTTTGTCTTGTTGATTACGTATATTTTCCTTCAAGAATAAGTCACCTACTTGAAATGTTTATGGTTTAACTCTGTGATTGTAGCTACGGGACATAACTTGTTGATAACCCTTCAAATGATCAGTTGCATGTTGACGTCTTTCATCTAACAGTTCTAGCTCTTGTAGATGAGATACTCAGTATTCTTCATCATTTATCAATCCTTTCAATGAGACCCTAAGTGAAGGTATTTCAACCTCTAATGGTAAGATCACTTCTGCTCCATATACCAAGGCATATGGAGTGGCTCCTATTGGTGTTTGAATGTTGGTTCTGTGTGCCCAAAAAGCTAGATTTAACTGGACATGCCAATCATGACCAACATCATTTACCGTCTTCTTCAAGATCTTCAAAATTGTTTTGTTTGAAGCTTCTACTTGACCATTTCCTTGTGGATAGTAAGGTGTAGAGAACCTGTGTTGGATGTGAAATCTTTCACAAAGTTTGTCAACTTCCTGATTCTTGAAAGGCCTCCCATTATCAGTGATGATAGAATTAGGAATTCCATATCAAAAAATGATGTAATTCAAGATAAATGAAGAGATTTGTTTACCGGTCATGGTTGTCAAAGGAACAACTTCGATCCATTTTGTAAAATATTTTGTAGCCGTGATGATGAATTTATGCCCATTTGATGATGAAGGATGAATTTTTCCAACAAGATCTAGTCCCCACTGAGAAAAAGGCCATGTCAAAATGAAAGGCTATAGTTCCTATGTAGGTGCATGAATAAGATTCCCATGAATCTGGCATTTAGAACACTTCTTGACAAAGGTTAAAGATTCTTTCTCCATGGTAGGCCAATAATATCCCATTCTGATTTGTCATGTTCAAGACATCGAAGGAGTGTACCATCAAGACCACGTCGGTAAAGGATATCGGCAATCAAGGTATAATGGGATGATTGGTGTATGAAATTTCTTTTTTGGTTTCGGGATAAATCCAGAGGTAAGATGTTATCTTTCAGATAGGTATAAATCTTGCCATATAAAGGTGAATCAGAACTAGTTAAATGGCATATGACTTGGGTTTCAGGATTATCATAGGTAGAAGAAAACAATTGTTCCACCAAGAATTTGTACCGTATTTGATTTTCTGATAATTGTAACAAGCAATTGTAGCCATTGCATCCGCAACTTTATTATCAATCCTTGGGATTTGTAAAAACTTGATTGCCATAAAATAATTTTTAAAATCATCCACCATGTTCTTGTAAGGTAGCATCTTATCATCTTTTGTCTGATAATCATCATTGATTTGATTAATGACAAGTTATGAATCACTGTAGACTTGCAACTCAGTAATCTGCCATTCCAATGCTATCTTCATCCCTGTGAGAAATGCTTCATATTCAGCTATGTTATTTGTGCAAGGAAACATCAA
>VDFB02076865.1:0-58535 GCA_007258455.2 Sequoia sempervirens | reverse complement strand
TCTACTATGCAAAAGTATCATAAAACTCAAGGATCACAATAGAGAAACATGCGAGGCATTACCCATCTCGCTATAAACACATAATCAAAGTCTCAACCATTCTCGTACAACCCTTTCAAAATCATGATACCAAAACACTTGCCACATCAAGGGCACATAAAGAGAGAAAATTAACAGACAATCATCTCAAGCCTTTGGAAGCCAAAAGAATGAAAACCCACAAACGAGGGTAAAAGAAGCAATACCATTCCAACATGAAAACTTAACATTAGAAAATCTCCCTGGAAAAAATGACTCAAATGGAAGAAAAATTAATAGGGAACCATCATAATCATTCAGTGTTCCAACACGAACCCGACAAATAAAATATCCTCCAAAATCCAATTAACTCAAGAGTATAAACACAACGAAATGACAACATCAAAACAACTTCCTGACACACAAATACACCTAATGAATTGACCGTAACGAATAATAATAAATCAAACATTCGTTTACACATTCCAAAAAAAACCTTAACTAATCAAGGGACTATGTACATGAATATCAACAAAGCTAAAAGGCACATCTACAATGAACAACTTATGATTGTAACTTTAGTACATACATATACACCTATATCATAATTCTATATATCTATTCAACAACCAAATTCAATTCACTTAATTACCAAGCTACTATTAATTCAATTTATACCTTTTTCTAATTTAATTTCAACTATGTTTATCTACATTACCACATAATTATAACGCACAAATTATTCTATTTCTAACACTATAATACAACACATGTATTCATTTATATAACAATATCTTATTACCAACACCATTTAAAACATATAAAGATCCCCTCAAAACCAAATCAACTTAAGAAGAAACTACATTGGAATAGAATCACAAAAGATAATCAACCTTTAATTCACTAACACAATCGAAACAATAAATTTCCAAGAACGTTTAAACTCAACATTACATTTTATCTTTCCATTCGCCGAACAATCAGTTAAAACAAAATAATAATTTAATTTTCCTATTTACTTACATTTCCATATTCAATTATCTTATGTAATAAATATCCTAAATTGTTTTTTTTATATTTTAGTTTTTAAAAGAACATAAATAAATAACTTAATTTACTTTTCCCTAATTTAAAGCAACTGCTATAATTATTAAAAAAAAAAAGAAAATCTAAGAGAAGATGTATATTTCTCTCTTGTTTTAAAAACACAACCAAAATTCCATCTTAACTTTCTACTTTATTATAAAGCCATCTTTTAAAAAGATCAAGAAAAAGGAGAGGACTTAATAAGCTACGTATGAGATTTAAAGCTAAACTTTTTAAGGATTTTGTTTTTGACTTTTCTTGTTGTCTTCCAAACCGCTCCCTTTTATGAGCCTCCAACGTAGGCTTTTTATTTTTTTATTTTTTTTTAAAATCTTGTTTCCTTCTTATTTGTTTTGTGTAGGCCATGGAGTAAAGCTATCGGTTGACCAAGAGAATAAAGCAAACTTCCCTAAATGCATGATAGCGTGCCAAAGAGTTGCAAAATCAACGACAAAGGTGAAGGGAGGGCACACACGGCTACCATGACAGAGTGTTGGGCATAGCATAGGGCCTCCATTATAGCCAAAATGAATGCCTTCAAGAGGGAACACATTACACAATACTGCAAGGCAAAGTAACTAGAGAGGCATGTAACCAACTACAATATAATTAGCAAGTTAAGTAACAACTAATTAGAATAAAGCATCGACTATTCCTAATGGCCCGTGTAGAGACAGGAGAGTAATATAGCAGTAAACGGAGTTGCATCTACAAAAATACTAGAGAGACAGGTGAAAACAAGAGGTCTAAGCAAGATATAGAAGAAACTGGGTTGGCAAATGAAGACGGCAGAGACGGTTTGACAATGAAATTAGAGAGACTATTTTAAACCTTTAAACTTCCTATTATGTTCAAGTGCGCGGCTGTGACAGGCTGCCAATGAAAACAGAAAGATTATTTAATTTACTACACCTTTGCAAGTCTAAAAGTTGCAGCTGTGACGGGTTGCCAATGGTTTCAGGGAGGCTACTTAATTCTGTACAATGCCCCAACTCAAAACGCTGTAACAGTGACAGGTTGCCAAGTATATTAGAAAGTGAATATTGGAATTTGGAAATTAAACTTCACCACGATTGCGGTAACCTTTCTATTATGCTGGAACAATGACAAGATTTATTTTCAAGTGCTGGAACTGCGACAGATTGTCAGTAGAATCAAGCAGGTTATCTATAAGCTTCCTATTATGATCAAGCACTACAGCTGAGAGAGGAAACTAAGTGCAAACCACAGAGGCACAGATGAGGCTCGTGAACTGTTTGACAGATTCCCTCACAGAAATGTGATCTCCAAGACACAAATTAGTGTATCGATCACTTTCTACGTCATTTTAATAAATTGCTGACAAATCAAGAGAAAAACTATATGGTTGGCTTCGCACTCTCAAAATAGGCAGGGAAAGGACTGTGGTGTCTGGTACTCATGCTCCATCTTTGACCAAATCAATGTCCAATTAATGTTGATGAATTCCTTCTCAGTGTCATACGGCACAAGTTAATGGGATATAACGTCTTTCGGTTCCATTTTCCACACTCCTCTCATACGCCAGAAATTCATCTGAGCGTGGTCGCTTATCTTCTCTAAACTTTCTTTGAACTATTTTATTGAAGGCACGAGAACTGTTTGACAGAATTCTCCAAATAAATATGCTCACAGGGGCAGGGATGACTGTCAGATATACATGGGATGGATTTGATGGATCGACCTTCAAAATTCATTAAGCAAAAGCATTTGGCCGGTGTAAAACAAAGACTCATCAACTTAAGCAAGCATACTCCCATCTTGTGCGAAACTGGAAGCCTTGGAACAGGGTACAGAGATCCATTTAAGAAGATAACTTGCTTTACATGCGCGCTAATTGAGGCGGCATTGTTATAACGCCTATACCGTTTGGCATAATGCCTCAAGAAGCGGCAGACTTTAAGAGTACCATTCTTTTATCTGCTATATGAAGCGCCTAAAGAAGGTACTGAATCAAGACCAGGTATTCGTAACATGTCACAGCTAGATAATGTTATACAAACTGCTATGAGAATCCACTCATAAAGATACTCACAAGTATAAAGAAGTAACGACTTAGGAGGGAGACCGCGAGGTAAGGGCCTAACTATCGAATCCTAGATGAGTCAAATTCTCGCAGGATGTAATGGTCTCAGGATATGCACAAATTGAATTTGAAGCAAGATCTTTAACAGAGTCACATTAAGGGAGAGGGTCCTTTCTAATGAGAGCAGTTCCAGCTAGATGCTCAGAAGGCTATATGTTGATAGTCAACTTTCACTCTTCTAATCTAGCATAAAGATATATTCTTATTCTGCACATTTAAGAATGAAGAAAAAAAAAGACTGGAGAAGTACTTATCTGCCATCATAGGGAGTATTGGAAACGTCACTACCTTCCTCACCCACCACGAATTTCTGAGGTAACCCGAATGAGAGTCGTGAGCCGAATCCCCTCCAAAATTGCAGAGATTCTCCATAATGTTGAATAAACCATCTGAGAAGATAGACCCTAATTGCAGGATACGCGCATTAGCATTTGCGGGGAAGCTCTCCCCAAAATTTTCTCCGCCCCCCCTCCGTTTTCCCAGTCCAGTTTAATAACTACTAACACTTTTATAAACATAGTTCTTTTAGTTATTATTTTAACTTAGTAATCCAAAATATCTATAATATCATTTCATAAACATAGTTCATTTAATTATTATTTCACTTCCTTATCAATTTAAGTGCCCTTTTAATCCTTCTTAATATAATTAATTAAATTAATCAAAGCCAAACAATATTAACTAAATCACATAATTCCGAAAGAAATAAAATCACAAAACTGACAAGACACCACAAATCAACCAATCATACTTACACCAATAGACACTTTCTTAGTGACACTCTACCAAATGAAAATGACATGACTACCCAATAAACATCTTACTTGAATGCCAAGGATGATCAAGGTAGGGTACCTAAACCTAACCCGAACTCCTAACCCTAACCCTAACCCTAACCATAACCCTAACCCTAACCTCTAATCCTAACACTAACCCTAGCCCTAACACTCTAATTCTAACTAAACCTAAATATCTATTCATGATGATAAACCTATTTGTGATGAAAACCTCTAACCCTAATCCCAATTCTTAACTCTAACCCTAACCAAATTACTATATTTTATCATTTATAAACATATCTCTAACTATAAATCCATAACCTTAACTATAACTGTGAACTGTGAACTCTAATCCCTTTTCCTGATGATAAACTCATTCGTGATGATAACCCCAACCCTAATACTAACCCTCTAACTCTAACCCTTAACCCTAACTCCCAACTCCTAACCTCTAACCCTAATCCCTATTCGTGATGATAAACCTATTCGTGATGATAACCCTAACCCTAACCCTAACCATAACCCTCTAACCCTAACCTTTAATCCAAACCCTAACCCTAATCCTATTTGTGATGATAAAACCTATTCGGGTGATAATAAACCTAACCCTAATCCTAACCCTAACACTAACCCTAACTCCTAATGTATCTGTGGATAATCCTATTCATGATGATAACCCTAACTCCCAACTTAATCAAACCATAACCCTAACCCTAATTGTGAATCCATCTTGTGATGATAAACCTATTCTCGTGGATTATAACCCTAACCATAACCATAACTATAACCCTAATCCTAATCAGTGATGATAAACCTAACCCTAATCCTAACCCTAACACTAACCCTAACTCTAACTTTTAACCCTAATCCTATTCATGATGATAATCCTATTCGTGATGTTAAACCTTTTGCAATGATAACCCTAACCCTAACTCAAATCCCAACCCTAACGCTAACCTTAACCATAACCATAGCTCCCTAACCCTAACCCTCTAACCTTAACCCTAACCTCGAATCCTATTCATGATGATAAACCTATTGATGATAACCCCAACCCTAATCCCAATTTTAACTCTAACCCTAAGCAAATTACTATATTTTATGATTTATAAACCTATCCCTAACCATAACCATAACCATAAACCTAACCCTAACCATAACCCTAACCCTAACCCTTACCCTAACCCTAATGCCTATTCATGATGATAAATCTATTTGTGATGATAACTGCAACCCTAATCCCAATTTTAACTCTAACCCTAACCAAATTATTATTGTATTTTATCATTTATAAACCTATCCCTAACCCATAACCTTAACCCTAACCCTAACCATAATCCCTATTCGTGATGATAACCCAAACCCTAACCCTAACCCTAAGGCTAACCAAAGATTTATTTTAGAATTGTAATTAAACCTAATTAAAAAGACAATTGTTTTTCATCTTTTTATGATTTTATTTCTATTCTATTATTTAAAAATATTTTACAATGACATCAAAGATACTTTTCTTTTTTAAAGATTATGTGTAATAGTAAATTTAGAATATTTCCTTTTTATTTAATTTTCTATTTTTTCAATTTTAAACACATTAATTTAGAATTTTTAAAAAAGAAAATTATTTTCATCTTTTTATGATTTTATTTCTATTTTCACTATTTAACATGCTAAATATTATCGTTAATAATCTCAAAACTATTCTATCCATTCAAATTATTGATATTACTCACTCACCTGTTAACTTTTACACAATTGTAAATTCACGATACTCAACCCTATTTTGGCAGCCCCAATTTCCAAATTCTCCTTTTATTTAGACTTATGTTGAAAGCAATCAACAGTTAAATTTATTAATTCCCTTATAACGGTAAATTCCCATTTATCCCCGCAATAAACTACAACATCTTTAACTCAAAGTATTATATTGTCCTCTTTTACATCGCTGCCTTCCCGTGTGTGAATAGAGACTCGAGCGCATGCAGTAGGAAAAGTCACGGCTAAAAAAGCAACAAACAAAGAAACCCTAAAATTCTTAACCCTAGTGGCAGCTCTTATATTTCTTTATATTTTTGACAGTCTCTCAGCTACAGGGCGGCGGCATAGATTCAATGTTTATTTATTTTGTTTTTGCTTGATAGAACTTGAACTTGACTGCATCGTCAGGGTTACATGATCTCGAACCTCTCTGGATACATAGAGTTTCTGTTGAGGACAGCAAATACAAACACACAAAAAGAGAAGTGATTTATACCTCTGCGTTTTAACGCCTGAAATTTGTGACAGAATGGAAATTGTTTGGAACAATCCCTGTGGCGTGTACTTTTACACGTGCAATTTGTTTCGCTAGCCTGCCTGCTCAACGCATATATAGCTTCATCAATTCGCCATTGGCGTCCCCCAGGAGAGAATTTAGAATAATAATATAACAGTTAGAGATAGAAATAAAGACACCCTGTCAGAAAAGAGAATCTATCGCCAGCAAGAAGGAATGAAATGAAAAGAAAAAAACTGTAACAAATGAAATGTCTCTCAACAGTCGCTGATCAGGAAGAGTAGGTAATAAATCCCCTTTCTTACTAAATAAGACACCCAGCATAGTGCTCTCATAATCAGCTGATATTCGGGCAACCTCTCCACCATTCTTTTAAACTCACTACCCGACTCTTCCACTGCCTTTCGTTTCATCGTGAGGCTCTTCCGCTCCCATCGGTTAGTTAATGGGAGCCGATGCATGACAGCTGTTGTCAGTTACGTTTGCCTTTCTTTTTTATGTATTTAAGTCTTTTGATCCCTTGCTGTGACTGATAGAATGCCTCTCGACGTAATCCCTGCTGTGACTGATACAACGCCTCTCGGCGTAACTATTGGCTTTCTAGAAGCATGTAGTGACAATTGTTATTGGTTATTGGTCTAGTCAAGTGTCATAATAGTTTTTAGAAATTTTGAGAGCGGCCATAGAATCTTGTACATTTCCCACATTAAATTTCAACATTTTTAAGGTATATAAACATATTATAACCTAAAAGTCACCATATAGTCTAAAAGTGTCACCATCCATGGTGGCCTTATACGACTCAAAGAAGCTGCTACAAATCCAATCTAGTACTTACCAAAAACATGGCATTGGCATTGGAAAAGAAAATAATTTTAACAACTTATTCTTGATTCTTATAATACTTTAATATAAATTTTTCTTTTTTCCTTTTATAGGAGTGTAAAGGCATAAGCACGATAGCAATAGAGGACAATGTACTAGAATAAAGGTCAAAGTTTAATTGTCAAACAAGGTAATAGAAGTTCAAAAGATTCTTTCATGGTTGTAGATATTTGAAGGTTGTAATAGAGAATCTTGTGATGACATTTATTGATATTCTTGAAAGGAAGATGCATGATAAGCTACAAACAAACAAGTATACTAGTAGATCATGGTATAAAGATGACATTTATTGACATTTATTGATTATTGAGGTTTTCTAGAAGGGCGTGGTGACAATAGTTAAACATGTCATAGTAGTTTCTAGAACTTTTGGGAGCCACCATAGAATCTTGTACATTTCCCACACTAAATTTCCACATTTTAAAGGTATATAGATGTATTATAACCTAAAAGTCACCATATAGCCTAAAAGTAGCACCATCCATGGTGGGCTTATGTGACTCAAAGAAGCTACTACAAATCCATCATCACCAATAACCAACCTATTTTGAAACTTATGAAACGTGCACACCTACCAATCTAGTACTTTCTAAAAACATGACATTGACATTGGAAAAGAAAAGAATTTTAACAACTTATTCTTGAGTCTTATAATACTTTAATATAAATTTTTCATTTTTCTTTTTTATAGGAATGTAATTGGATAAGCATGATAGTGATAGAGGACAATGTACTAGAATAAGGGTCAAAGTTTAATGGTCAAACAAGGTAATAGAAGTTCAAAAGATTCTTTAATAGTGGTAGATATTTGAAGGTTGTCATATAGAATCTTGCGATGACATTTATTGATATTCTTGAAAGGAAGATGCATGATAAGCTACACACAAACAAGTATACTAGTAGATCATGGTATAAGGATGACATTTGTTAAAATTTATTGATTATTGAGGTTATCTAGAAAGACATGGTGACAATAGTTAAATGTGTCATAATAGTTTCTAGAACTTTTGGGAGCCACCATAGAATCTTGTACATTTCCCACACTAAATTTCCACATTTTTAAGGTATATAGATGTATTATAACCTAAAAGTCACCATATAGCCTAAAAGTGGCACTATCCATGGTGGCCTTATTCGACTCAAAGAAGCTGCTACAAATACATCATCACCAATAACCAACCTATTTTGAAACTTATGAAACGTGCACACCTACCAATCTGGTACTTACCAAAAACATGACATTGGCATTAGAAAAGAAAATAATTTTAACAAATTATTCTTGATTCTTATAATACTTTAATATAAATTTTTCATTTTTCTTTTTATAGGAATGTAATTGGATAAGCATGATAGTGATAGAGGACAATGTACTAGAATAAGGGTAAAATTTTAATGGTCAAACAAGGTAATAGAAGTTCAAAAGATTCTTTCATGGTGGTGGATATTTGAAGGTTGTCATGTACATGATACTGTTACCATAGAGAATTTTGTGATGACATTTATTGATATTCTTGAAAGGAAGATGCATGATAAGCTAGAAACAAACAAGTATACTAGTAGATCACGTCACAAGGATATTTTTCCTTTCACTTCAAACTATGATCAAATAGTACTGATAGAAGATATTAGAGGGGTGCTTAGTAAATCGACATTTAAGAGAAGTGTAGAATTAAGAGAATGTCTTAGTCTTTTTTGTTAGAGTTATTGAAATGTAATTTGGAAGAGCCTAGGAAACTCATGCTTGGTTAGCTCAATCTCCTTTCTCCACTATAAAAGGAGAGGCTTCAAGAACTTAAGGTGGGCACAATTTATCTCTTGTATAATACCAAATAAGAGGAGAAGAAATATAAAATTATTTCTCCTTGTGTTTAACATTATACATGTTTAGTGATGTTATTTTTCTTCAAAGTATTCATCTTCTCATCTATGAACACATTCCAAGACTTTTCATCATCTATACTCATAGCCTTCATTATAGTCCTAGGCTAATAATTGTTAGTGATCAAATAAAATCTACCTATAATTAGAGAGAGCATAAATTTTTTGTTTCTCTTTTTATCAAGTGGACCTCCTCAATGACTAAGGTAGAGGCTCTATTTAATCTCTATTCCTCTTCAAGTCCTTAGTGGAATTTTGGTTCAAATTTCTCAACCTTTGGGGTTAGTTGAACCACATCTTTTTAAATCATCCTTTTAGGATTGTACTACTATGGAAGAATTCTTAACTTTTATAAAGATACCACTTTTTTTCTACGAAATTCTCATCTACAATGTACCAAAGCTTATGACCATTCATTCCAACACCATTTCCAATGAAGATACATTTTATAACTTTTTTCTCCAAATTTGACTATTCTAGCTAGGCACATGTGCATATACCACACAAAGAAGAATCAAAGATATGTCAATGAGGGATTATTTCTCAACCACACCTCTATAGGCATATTATCAAAAAGAGATCTTGTAGGATACCTATTAAATAGGTAGCAAGTTGTGGAAACTACTTCTACTCAAAAAAATATTCCAAGCCAACCCCACTCAATATACTCCTAGCCATATTCTTTAGTATCTTATTCATTTTTTTTGCAACTACATTCTATTGAGGGGTGCTTAGAGTTGTCTTATGTCTTTCTATCACATGGTCCTTTGAGAATCTATCAAAATCTATTGAAGAAAATGTATCACCATTATCAAACCTCAAAATCTTAATCTTCCTACCAATTTGTTTGTCTATAAGAGTTGTAAACTTTTTAAAATGACCAAGGGCTTGAATTTACTTCTAAGTAAATATACCCATGCTCTTCGATTGTAAACATCCATGAAAGAAACATAATATATTGACTTAAAAATGAAAATTAATTTAAGACCAAATACATTAGAATGGAATAAATCCAACACCTTAGAAGATTTATGAGAACTAAAGTATAACTAAACATGGATTTATTTTTCATATACACAATGTTTACATAAATTTTATATTCAAGATTACAACCATTTAACCACTCAATATGGTTTTTATTTTTCATGTTCCTTAAACCCTTCTTGCCTATATGACCCATTCTTTGTGTCATAACATTGTTTTCTCTATTAGTAACTTACTTTCCAAGGAAGGAGCACCCTTGGGAACCAAAAAAACATGACCATCAAAAATTGTCACAATGCACCTCTCTATTGTTTGTTTCAATGGTGAACGTGGAGATTTTTTAGATCTTGTTACTATTAGAATTGTGAAAAAAATGAGCCACAAGATCAAACAATGAATAAAGACACATTCCATGCAAGATATCTGCAAAAATATATGCAATATTCCTCAACAAGAAGAGGATACAAACTGAACCTCAAGAATCTTCAAGGAAAACAAGAGTCCTCTTGAGAGTGATGAGTCCAATTTATGGCTCAATTTTGATAGAGTTTATTATCCATTTTTGTTGTTGTCATAGACTTTAATACTTGGTTGTTGACATTTTCATGTTATTTCCTCAAAACCATAGACATTGGGCATTAGTTTATCTTTGCGATTTTTAAATGACATTAACATGCTATGTGAACTATCTATGTTAATTTTACATGTGGATTAATGAATGATACTTTAAGATAGTTATAGATATGCAATTATTGTATGTGCTAATGTTGTTATGCAGATATAGGGTATGTGTAGGATCATAATGGAAAAAACAGGCCCTTAAGTGGCAAAAAAATTCAAAAAAATCATAGTTATCTATATTATTTCAAAAATATGTAAGAATAGAATTTTTAGAAAATTAAATGTAGATTCTAAACTAAGTTTATTTTTTAAAAGAAAAATCTATTTGGTGAAATTTTGAGATTTCAATGCAGTAGTACTTAAATTCCAGGGAAAAAATAAGAAGTAGGTGTTTGTCTAACCATCCTAACCACAATAAAATGATAATATATTTTTATAAGATTTTTGACATAAGTAGAGGACTCGTGTTTGGATGTGATGCATATTTTTTGTAATTTTTTTCCAAGTAAATAATTAACTATGAATTTTTTATTACAACTTTTAAAAAATATGAAAACTCGTATGTGTGATGACCTTAACTTGGTCAAAACTTCATGAAATTCAGTTTTTCTTTTTTTAATCCTATAGTATGCAAAGCATAGAATGTGATGCATATTTTGAATTCAAAAAATGTGATACTGTTTGAAACCTATAGATGTTTTTCAATCAACCTATCAATCAACACTTTAGTTGTAATTCAAATAGAAAATGAATAATAATTATTTATTAAATTCAAAGTAAAGAATAATTTATATTGGTGGAAAGATGATAATCTCTTTTAAAAACCCTTTTCATTTCATCAATTTTGGGTAAAAAAAAAGTCGTCAGCCACATACCCTACAAATACCCATCCTATTACCAATTTTTGGCCCATCATGATCTTGCACATACCCTATAATTAGAGCCTAAAAAGTTGAGGAAGATTCTGCAAGTTGGTCATTCACCATAATGGTCAAGAAGGTGATCATTCAAAGGTCAGTGGAGGGAAGACTCTCAATGGAGGGAAATTCCTAGTTCAATTCAAAAGTTGTAACTACCTTACAAGTGATCAT
The DNA here is from genome assembly GCA_007258455.2 of Sequoia sempervirens. Lineage (NCBI taxonomy): Eukaryota > Viridiplantae > Streptophyta > Pinopsida > Cupressales > Cupressaceae > Sequoia > Sequoia sempervirens. The sequence goes on along the minus strand of VDFB02076865.1, from coordinate 46,817 downwards.
AATTATTTGTTGAGAGAATATAGGGAGTACTATTATGCTAGATCTTCATTAAGGAAAATTGGATTGACCAAATTCCACACATGCATAACCTCCTTTCCACTTTCTATGTTTTCCATAAAGTGGTATCCTCCTAATTTTTTGAAGTTGACCACCTTGCTAGGTAGTTAGTAGTTTTTCCTTCTATAAATAACACTCAAATACTCCTTCTCAGAGGGTTGATTGATTTGATGTTGTACTTGAATTCCTAGTTTTTCAATAATACAATTATGTTGCTTCTCTATTGTGATCATGCTTTTCAATGAATAAAATGAAGTTATAAGTTTGTTGCATCTGATTTTGTCTTAAGGAATACTCACCCAAGGGGGCCCACTTGGTGAGCATTCCATCCTTCTAGCTTAGTCATTATTTTTCTAATTAGCAATAGTTGTAAAACTGGAAATTGTTTGTTCCTACATCCACTAGAATTCTATTTTATGACAGTTCCTGTAGCCAAATCAAAAAGAGTAGTTTCCTATCTGCTTGCTCAAATTTTCATTTTTGTCATGCATTTTAGCTTAGTATAGTTGTTGGTGATGTTTACTACTCATATAACTTCCTTTCAAATAATTTACTTTCAACATTATGTCTTTCTCAACTGTAGAATGAATATGGCTACTATAGATTCCTAGTGCACATATTGTGCTAACCCATTTCCAGTTCACGTCCCTGAGTTGACAATTATATTAACCTTCATGATGATTAAAATAGCTATTCAGAACAAATGTCCAATCTCTGAATGACAACTTTAAGGGCTTAGTTGTTGAATCATTATAGGAGGCCAACATTTTTGGCGCCGTTGTCAGGGATGGTGTCAAACTAGAAAAATATTCAAAGTCATTTCCAACTTTATTCCTATTTTGGTAGCTCTGAAGTTTGTTTTTATCATGTACCCTTCACTAGGATAAGTAATGACCCACCATTCCTTCACCAAATTCTTTGTGTGAGTTGGATGATACTAAGTAATACTGCATGCATATGGGTAGGAGAAGAGATTCTTATGGGATATTTCTTCCTAATGACCCTAACCCCAATGACTAGCTAGTTGTGTTTCACAATTTTCTAGAAGAAGAAGAAGCAAACCCTTTTGCTGATGCACCTACTAATTTGACCAGTTCTGAAACCTTCTCTGAAGAGAAAGCTAACTAGAAATAGCTTGATAATCCTTTTTCTTTGATAATTCCTCGAGCACAAATGGGTGACAAAAATAGAGAAAACTATCCAACTTTCCATTTCCCTATCACTAACCAAAATAAAATTGACAACCTCAAGAACATTCCTCCTTCAATTCTTCTTAAGTTTTATGGGTTAGTAACAAAGGATCCAAATACCCTCCTATTTGAATTTTATATCCTCTGCAAAAGCTATGACTACACCACTGATTATCATAGGCTTAAGTTGTTTCCTAATACCTTGAAGGATGTTGCATTAAGATGCTTCATGAGCCTAGGTAGGAATACTATAGATACTTGGGAAAATATGAAGGAAAATTTTCTTGAGAAGTATAAGGAGTACTATGGAACCAACTATATAAGTGATATCTTTAGGATTCAGCAAAAGGAGGATGAGAGTTTGGAGGACTGTGTGGCAAGGGTATGTGCAGGATCATGATGGGCCAAAAAGTGGCAATATTATGGGTACTTGTAGGGTATGTGGCTAATGACTTTGTTTACCCAAAATTGATGAAATGAAAAGGGTTTTTAGAGGATATTCTCAGTTTTCCACCAATATAAATTATGCTTTAATTTGAATTTAATAAATAATTATTATTTATTTTCTATTACAAATATGGCTAAAGTCCTGATTGATAGGCTGATTGAAAAAAATCTATAACTTTCAAACAGTATCAAATTTTTTGAATCCAAAACATGTGTCACATACTATAGGATTTAAAAAAGAAAAATTAAATTTCATGAATTTTTGACCAAGTTAAGGTGGTCAGACATATGATTTTTTTTATTTTTTACAAGTTGTAATAAAAAATTCATAATTAGTTATTTACTTGGAAAAAAAATACAAAAAATATGCATCACATCCAGACATGAGTCCTCTACTTATATATAAAATCTTATAAAAAAATATTATCATTTTATTATGGTTAGGGTGGTCAGACAGATACCTACTTCTTATTTTTTCCCTAAAATTTAAGTACTATTGCATTAAAATTTCAAATTTTCACCAAATATATTTTATTTATTTTTAAATAAACCTATTAGTTTAGAAACTAAATTCAATTTTCTACAGATTCTATTAGTACATATTTTTGAAATAATATAGATAACTTATTCAAATTTTTACGTCAAGTTGTCTGACACTGAATTTTCTAAATTTTTTACACTTAAGGGCCTGTTTTTTCCATGATGATCCTGCACATACCCACAAGGTTCCTATTTTGTCTATAGAAGTCCCCACACCATGCCCTTAATGAAGAGTCTCATACATTCCTCTTCCTTAGAGGGAGAAATGAAAATTGTATTGACGCTCTTGATTTGATAGGAGATATCACCAAAGTTCGTTGGGATAATATTAAGAAGATATGTCAAAACTACTCTAGGATAGCTCTCAAGAAGGAAAGAGGATACCAATCTTTCATCGACAAATCTTCTACTCATCGATTCTCAAGGATGGATATTACTCATTTTCTATTAGATTTTAAGCAAGATGTTATTAACAATATGGCCACTTAGCTTGATACTCTTCAAGAAAAGAAGAAACATGAGGAAGCAGAGGCAATGTTGGTAGAATATTATCCTCATTGGAGGAAAAAGAAGGACTATAGATGCAAAATGATAGCCAACATTGGTAGCAAATGAATTCCACCCATGTTTAGACCAATTGAGGGAGATGTTGAGAAATTTTTCTATGTTGCACAAAGAAGACCATAGGTTGCAAGACAAGGTATGCCACCAGACCCATTATATTTTAGTGGAACTTACATGCATTCTTATGCATATGGTAACTAATGGAAAGCCCCATATCCATCAAATTTTTTTGGCTATCCACCTTAGCCTTGGAATAACCCTCCAAATTCTTGGTCCAATTACCAAAATAATCCCCCTCAGTTGTAGTAAAACTAGGGGAATTGGCAGTAGCCTCAAGGAAACTAGAAGCCAACATCCCAAGGGAGGGGAGGATAGCAATGGCCAAACCAGAAAACTAGTAACATGCAACCACCTCCACAACCTCAACATACTTCCATAATGCTCCCTACAAACTCAAACTCTACCACACCTAGACCTACTCAGTTACTAGCTCAGCCCACACCTAAACCAAATAAGAAACCACAACAACAACCAATCTATTATGCAGATCCTAATAAATTTTATGCCTATGCTATGAGTGTGAATGATATCCAAATTAGTTTAGGAACCACTTTCTAGTCTCTTTCCACCCCTATAATCATAGAGCTTCCTGTGGAAGATGAGGAGCCTCAAATCCATCTAAAACACTTGTTTAGCCAAGTGTGCCTACCAATCCTAAACCTGTTCTACAATCTAATCTAGAACCACCATTTCCCCAAAGGTTAGAAGTTGTTAAGCAGAAGGAAGAGACAAACTTTGATATTTTGGATCACTTGAAGCACCTATGTGTTAAGAGACATTTTCTCTAGGAAATAAAAGATGTTCCTATATATAACAAGGCAATCAAGGAAGCATGCCTCAAAAATTATGGAAGGAAAATGAAAGACCCCACTACTATCCATGTTGTAGGATAGTTGGTAGATATTATGATTGGGAAGTGATTGTTCCTAAATACACTAACCCAGGTAGTCTTATTGTTGAAGTCATCATAAATGGGATCCAAGTGAAAACTGCTCTAATAGACTTGGGAAACTATTAATGTGATTACTCAGGATATCCTGCAACAACTAAATGTTACAAATCTACAGCCTACTCCTACTGTCTTCCAGCTTGCTGACAGTTCCACTGTCAAACTTGATGGTGCAATAGAAGACCTTGTTGTTATAGTAGAATCTTGGGAATATCTAGCAGATTTCATGATCCTTTCCCCTAAAGGTACATTAGGAGGGTATCCCATTATCTTGGGAAGGCCATGGTTGGCTACAATATACTCCTACATTATATTTTGGGAAGGGGATATGACCATTTATAATGGTAGAAGTAAAAAAAATCTTTCCTTATATCCTCTTGGTTAGCCATCTTAAGATATGGATAACCCTATCGAGCCACATGTTAGTGAAGAAGTTGAGGAGATCAATTTAGTAGTCCAACTATTGATGATAGGTAAAAGTAAATTTTTGAAAATATAGAAAGCAGATGATATATTATCCAATATAATTTAGAATAACTATGAAACAAATGAAGAATTGCCTACTCTTTAGTCTGGTTTTACTAGACCACTCAAATACTTTTACCTACTCCTACAGTTGAACTTCCTACAACAACAGGTATGTCTCATACATTTTTTCCACATGAACTCAAGATGCCAAGAATTAGTGAAAAGACTATGATAAAGTTAACTAAACAAGTGCAAGTCTCAGAAGGAAGGCATTTTAACATTAATAACAAGCTTACTCAGGAGCAGCAATTGTCCCTGACAAACTTGTTAAAGAAGCATAATTTTTCATTTGCATGGGATTACCATGACATGAATGGATTAGATCCTAAACTTTGTACACATAGGGTCTACATCAAAGAAGATTGCACACTAGTGAGGCATCCACAAAGGAGAATCAATCCTTCATTAAGAGAGATTGTCAAAGGAGAACTACAAAAGTTATTGGATGCAGGATTCATCTACCCCATTTTAGATAGCCAATGGCTATCTCTTTTGGTGATTGTACCTAAAAAGGGAGCCAAATGGAGAGTTTGTATTGACTATAGGGAACTTAACTATATCATCAAAAAGGATTATTTTCCCCTTCCTTTTATAGACCAAGTTCTGGATTTACTTGTAGGAAAGCAATACTTTTCTTTCTTGGATGGATTTAGTGGGTACAATTAGATACATATTGCACCTAAGGATCAAAAGAAGACAACTTTTACCTGTCCTTGGGGCACTTATTCCTATTCAGTGCTTCCATTTGGTCTATGTAATACACCTACAACTTTCCAAAGAGCATTCATTAGTATCTTCTCATACATTTCACATGAATGCATGGAAATCTACATGGATGATTTCACTACCTATGGTGTAGATTTTGATGAAGCATTAGAGAACCCAAAAAAGGTTTTTTAGAGATGTGAAAATCATAATTTGTCCTTTAATAGTGAAAAGTGTTGGATGTTGTGGTTGTTTTTTTGATATGTGGTTGTCATTGATGTCAACACTATTAACATTGATGTATTGAAGGGTTTATATGTCGAGGATATTGAGAAAAATGTTGAAGAAGTTGTAGGTTGTCAAGCAATGCAGTGAAGTTCATGATGGTGCCTAGCTCGGTATGTCAAAGATCAGACATTGTGTACTAAAGGGTTTATTGTTGAGTATATCTAGTTTATCCACCAAAATTTTTAGAGATCCACGTGAAGATTTGATCATGTTATGATCAGTTGTGTTCTGATAGTTTTTCTGTGGCTTCAAATGGTGTTGATGTGATTCTAGTAAGTTCAATTATTGTGGATCTTCTTTTATGATTCATGATGCTCATGGATGTTTCTAGATTTTTCTCTATCTTTGTTGCATGTCCACATTGATCAGTGTACTTACAATCAATGATTTTCTTTTGTGTGCTCGGGTTTTTCATGTTCTTGGCCGACATGGTGATCATAGCATGTTGTGGATCTTTGAGGAATAATTTTTGGAGGAGTTTCATGCTCAAGGATATTTTTTGGGGTCTTCATTATGTTGTGGCCAACTATGTTTTGTTTGCATTGAAAAATTATTTATTGATTTGGGCCGACATTGTGTACATGTTTTATATTTTCATATTTTATTTTGGCTGATAAGTGGTTGATGTAATCATGTGTAACAGATATATAAGAGTGATTTTATGAATGATGCAAGTGCAAGAGAAAGTGCAAGTGCTAGTGAAGATGTGAAAATAATGTTCTAATCATTTGAATGTAGAGCAGAGTGTGAAGAAGATTGAGAAAAGTGTGGAGAAGTGTTTTTGTGCTTAACCAAAACTATAATCAAGCATTAGCAGATGCTATTTTCTTGGTTCAATACCCTATGGATCTAATCTGAATATTTATGTAAGACAATGTGTCTTCCTTGGGTAGTGAGCCCTCTTGTATTTGAGTAGTGAGCTCTAGGCATTGTGTCTGAATGCATGTGCATTCACATTTATTCATATTAATAGTTTTCACAAGGTATAATCTTGTGGAATAACCTCCACCATGGTTTTTCCCCTAACATGGTTTCCATGTAAAACATCTTGGTGTTATTTTTGTTTTTGATGTGGTGTTTTTTTATGCTTTAATGTTCATTCATCAGATCTAAGAATAAGTTAAGTAAAGTATAATAAGCTTAAATTTATGTGACAACTGATTCAACCCCCTCTCAATTGTTTTCCCTTGTGATTTCCAACAAAACATGCTTCATGATGATGCAAGAAGGAGTAGTCCTTGGCCACTAAATATCTCATAAGGGAATTCAAGTGGACCCAACTAAGATTGAGGTGATTACCAATATTTCTATTCTTGCAAGAAAAAAAGATGTTAGGAGTTTCTTGGGTCATGTAGGTTATTACACACGTTTCATAAAGGATTTTAATAAAATGGCAACACCACTCTATATCTTCTAACCAAAGATGTTGAGTTCTAGTGGATAGAGGACTATGACAAAGCATTCTCTACTTTGAAAGAAGCTTTAACCCATGCTACTGTACTCAAAGGTCCTAATTGGAAACTTCCTTTCCAAATTCACATTGATGCATTAGATTATGCTATAGGAGATATTTCGGCACAAAAGGAGGGAACAATTGAGCATGCAATATACTTTGTTAGCAAATACTTACAAGGAGTTGAGTTTAATTACACAGTGATAGAAAAAGGATATGTTGGAAATCATTTATGCTCTCAATAAGTTCAAACATTACATTACTAGATATCAATTTTTTGTTCATACAAATCATGCAACAATAAAATATATGATGAATAAGCCTTTAGTTACAAGAAGACTGGCAAGATGGTTACTGCTCATGGAAGAATTTGAAATCACCATTTACGATAAACTGAGTAAAGAAAATTTTATAGTAGACTTTCTCTCTAGGATGACTACACCAAAGGACAACCAAGTCATTGACGATTCCTTCCCTAATGAAAATTTGTTCTCCATTAGTTTGAAAACACCTTGGTATGAAAATATAGCAAATTATCTAGTCATACAGAGAGTTTCCTCTCATTTCTCTCCTTTGGAGAGAAGAGTTCTCATTGAGAAAACTTTTCCTTTCTCAAGGATTGCAGGATGTCTATTCTAACTAGACTAGAACATATGATGAGGAGATGTGTGAGAGAAAATGAGACATATGATATTCTACATGCATGCAACAATGAACCTTATGGAGGAAACTTTGCAGTAAAAATGGTAGCAATGAAGATACTTCATACAGGATATTATTGGCCCACACTTCACAAAGATGCATACAAATATACTAGGAAGTGTGATAGATGTCAGAGAATGGGTCAGCCAACTATGTCTGATGACATGCCTCTATACCCCCAAGTAGTTATCACACCATTTGATAAATGGGGACTTGATTTTGTAAGTCCCATTGACCCACCATCAAATGGTAAGTCCTACATCTTGGTGTGCACTAATTATGTGACCAAATGGGTTGAAGTTAAGGCCATGAAGCATGCCAAAGATAATAAGGTTGCAAAATTACTTTGTGAGGAAATCTTCACATGATATGGGCTTCCAAGAGAGATAGTGATTGATCAAGGGTCTCAATTTACATTAACCCTTGTTAAAGTAGTAGTCAATAAATATAACATTAGGCATAGGAAGTCTACTCCCTATCACCCTCAAGCCAATGGCCAGTCTAAGGTGACCAATAGGGAAATTAAGGCAATTTTGACCAAAATAGTGGCTATTCATAGAAAAGACTAGGAAAATAGACTGCTAGAAGTTGTTTGGTCCTATAGAACCAATTGAAAGACAACCACTGGTTTCACTCCTTTTGAGTTGTTGTATGGAAAGAAAGCCAAGATGCCTATAGATTTTGAGAATAAAACTCTTAGGATTGCATTGGATCTTTGGATAGACATCTTCAAGGCATAGAAGGAAAAAATCATGTAGTTGAATTCCTTCAATGAAATGAGCAAGTCAACATTGCATCACATAGACATAGTGCAAAATTAGAGAATAAAGTGGCATGACAAGTTCATAAAGGACAAGAAGTTCCAGCCCGGTGACTAGGCACTCCGTTATGACTCTAAATGTCAAGATAATGTAGGGAAGCTACAAAAAAGGTGGCTAGGATCATATGAAGTTGTTGAAGTCTTCTCCAATGGTGTTGTTCAACTTGTTACTACTGACCCTATTAGATTTAAGCTACTTGTCAATGGCCATCGCCTTAGGTTGTATCACAAATCAACTTCCAAGTAGGAATTCATGCAGTAAGTCACTCAACACCCAACACCCAAACTTCCTACAGCTGAAGGGAGCAGACCTATTATCCTTCCTTCTGGCTAACCAAGGTATGTAAATTTTCAAAATAAAGACTTCCACTCTTGGGGGAGTCAAATTATTCATTAATTCATTTTCTCATTCATCTCCAATTTTCTCTATCTTCCATCACTCTGATTTCACTTGACTTGACTTCATTCCATTTCTACTTCCATTGATCTTTTTAAAAATGTGATCAATACTTCCTCCATATTCATTTCAATAGATACTCCAAGAATTTAGGTATGTTTGCACCAATCTGTTACATCTTAATTATCTTTAGTAAAATTGTTCAATTACCATAAATTAATGTTGATAATTATACATAGCATATAATTATACCTTTCCCTATCAAATCATAATTACCACCCAACATTTGTGGACACATGCTCAAATTTAGGCTAGGGGGAGTGTGAATAACATGTCCATGTGTTAGTCCATGTTGATCCATTTTAGAAAAAATTGAATTGAGCTAATTTGAATGATAGAGTGAAGCAATGGCTTACATGTGTGAAATGACACCAAACTGCAACCATTTTTCTCAATTGTATCCTTCATTTATGATTCCTTACTGCCTTTATTGCCTTAGTCTTAATCCTATGTCAACAAAAATTAAAATTCATTTGACATTGGCATTGGGATTTTAGAAACATTGCAAGAAGAATAATTTGGTTTTCAAAGAAAGATTGCAAGGGAAACCTTGTAGAAGTGATTGTTTGATTGCAGACAATTGAAACAATGGGAGGACATCTAATTAGAAATGAAACCATAGTTCATAATGTGGAATTACAAGATGCACCTTCTTAGGATGAGTTTAGAAATTGTGGATGGTTAGATTATTTTCTAAAGCTTGATAGTTACAATGGGGACATTGCGCTAGAATTTGCGTAGAAACTCTCTGAAGGAAATGCAATGGTAAAAGGGTTGGAGGTAATAGCTACTGAAGAAAGAATTGTAGAGGTAACTGGTTTACCTGCTGATGGAGAGCTATACCCTCCCACTAGAGATAAAAGGTCAACAAGGGTTGAATTTATTGAACCCGGTGACCCTCCATTGGATGTGGATAAGTAAGAAACAAAAAAACCCTCTCTTCCTAAGCCATGGAAACAGGTAGTTTTACACATTATGAAGTACGTAACTTGTGAAGGCCACCAATCAAACCTTCATTCTATTCACTTAAAACTCCTAAATTATATGAGGCAAGGGAGAAGAATGAAAATGCCAAATGTGTTATATCATCTCCTTGTGATCATGGCTAATGAGACCCAAAAAGGTAAGAATAATTCTATCTCTCACCATTGTTTGATCAAATTATTAGTAGAGAAATCACTACAGGATGTGTCTAATATGTAATGGGAGTAATTTTTAAATAGTGATCATTTTAGACCATAAAATTTGTGACCTAGGGCTTTTCCTCAAGCTCATAGTGCTAGTGGGAGAGTGAGTGTTGTTGAAGCCACTCCTGGAGCCTCACTGCTACGCCCTTAATATTATTGTACATCGGGTTATGAATAGTCAGCTTATGGCTATCTTAGCTCTCTATTAAGTCATATTATCATTAGTATATTGTTATTTAGTTGTGTAGGCCAGCCTAAGACTTATATAGGTGTGTCTAAGTCATCCTAGGTGATATCTTAGGCATAAATAGGTATATATAGGAGGTTGTGAGTCTTATTTCATCAAGTTGTGAAGTGAGTTCTCATTAGAGATATTTGGAGGTTTTCCCCCTCGAAGTGGCTTGTTATTCTCAATTATTGTCAAGTATTTGCAGCATATTTCATATCATATTCTTCTATTGTGCAAGTTATTTCATAACAAGTGGTATCAGAGCATGATCTTGGCACCATAGAGGCAAGGTTTTTCTCAATTTTGGAGGCGATTTTGGGAAGAGTATATCTTTCAGATTTTGGTGAATTTTTTTATGATTTTTAAAGGGTTTTTGAAGAACATATTGAAGAAGCTACAGTCCATATTTTAGAAGAATTGGAGCAGAATTAAGCGAATTATTGCAGAATTAGGGTTTCTACACTATTTTTTTTAATCTACATATCTCGTACATCTTGTTCAATTGGAGCCTGATTTTTATTGGGTTTTTGAAGAAATAATAAAGGAGATTACAGTAAAAATTTAAGAGAATTTAAGTTTCATTTGTTTATTTATTTCAACATTAGTGGTTTCCATCATGACAGGGCCTGCAACAAGGGGTAAAAAGAATGTTGTCACTCTGGGGAAGACTCTTGATAAGGATGGTGAAACAATGAGGATATTACTCATAATGAGGAAATCAATAAGGTCAAGGAAGAAATTTCCTCAATTAAGATGGATATGTGTGACCTAAGAAACATGTTAAGCACCTACACGGCTGAACCAAGAAAGGAGTTCTCAAGCGCCCAAGGTGAAAATTCTAGGTCAGCTACCACTGACTCAAGCTTTAGTACTCCTATGGGATCTAGGAATTTATTTCCAAAGGTGGATATGTGTAAGTTTGATGGTAAGGATCCTCTAACATGGATAAACCAAATGGAGAATTTTTTTGAAGTACACCAAATCCCAAATGGATAAAAGGTCACGGTGGCTTTACTATATCTAGAACCAAATCAATTCATTTGGTATCATTGGCTTTGCACTCATCAAAGGAAAATGGGGCTCACTGTCTCATGGTAAATTTTTACAGAGGAACTCCAAGCACAATATAGCAATAGAGCCACAAACAACTTCTTTACCCAGCTAGCTAAACTTCAACAAACAAGATCAATTAAGGATTATATTCAACAATTCCAAAATCTATCCTTAAGAGTGGATATAATTATGGAGGAAAACTTGAATGACTTATTCTTGGGTGGTCTCAAGGATCACATTCAACATGAGGTACACATGTTTATCCCTAGTTCTATAAATGAGTCTTTTATCTTAGCACATAGGGTAGAGGAGAAGTATTTGATTCCTAAGAAGCAAGGGGCTAATGTGACAAGAGAGAAAGGATATTCAACAAAACCTACTAAGTTGACTCCACAAAAAATGAGGAGAAAAGAGAAAAAGTCTTGTGCTTCAATTGTGATAGCAAATACAGTTGAGGACATAAATGTAGTGAAAAGAAATTGTTCTATATTGAAGGTCCCAATGAGGAAGAAGAGAAGGAACCCATACTAGAAGATGAAAGGGAGTCAAATGAGGAATCACATGATTCTCAACCAATAATTTCTTGTCATGCACTCTCAGGTTTCAGTGCTCCACAAACTCTCAAGGTGGTGGGGTTCCTAAAGAAGCAGAAGGTAACAGTCTTGATTGACTCAAGTAGTACTCATAATTTCATCAACAAAAAGTTAGCTACTCATCTAAATTATTTCATATATCCAACTCCAGAGTTTCAGGTTTTGATTGCAGATGGTGGTATAGTTAGTTGTACATGGAACTATCATAGCATTAAATTATCCATGGAAGATTATCAACTTGATACCCCAATGTATGTGATATCCATGGGTGCAACATATATTGTTTTGGGAGTACAATGGCTTACTACATTAGGAACGATAGAGATGAACTTCTAGAAACTATTCATGAGATTTCAATTAGAAGGAAGGCTATTAGAGCTAAGGGGTTTGAAGGAAAAATCCCCAAAAATGGTAAGCTCTCATAAAATGAAAAATTTGCTTAAGAAAGAACTAGATGGATTTGTGGCCCAACTATGTTCATTAGAAGTCTCTCAAACTAATGCTCCTACTCATCCAGATTTGTAAGCTATAATTGATCATCACTCAATTTTTCTTGGAGATATGCCTAAAGGACTTCCTCTTAAGAGGGATCATGATCATTCCATACAGTTAGTCCCAGGGATCCAACCACCAAACATCATGCCTTACAGGTATTCACACATACAACAGAGTGAGATAGAAAAAATTGTTGAAGAGATGCTAGAGGCAAGAATCATCAGGCATAGCCAAAGTGCTTACTCATCGCCTGTGGTGATGGTACGTAAGAAATATGATACTTGGAACACATGTCCAGATTATAGAGTGCTCAACATGTACATCATTAAAGATAAGTTTCCAATTCCAGTCATTGATGATTTGCTAGATGAATTAAATGGAGCTATGTATTTTACCAAGTTAGATCTTAGATCTGGTTAACACCAAATTCAGATTAAGGAGGAAGATATTTGTAAGATAGCATTTCAGACTCATGAGGGTCATTATGAATTTTTGGTGATTCCATTTGGTCTTACCAATGCACCATCTACATTCCAAAGTTGGATGAATTCCATTTTTAAGAAGTTCTTGAGAAAGTTTGTGTTAGTATTCTTTGATGATATATTGATTTATAGCAAGACTTGGGAAGAACATTTGCAACATGTGGACCAAGCATTACAATTTCTTGAAGATCATAAACTCTATGCTAAGCCATCCAAGTGTTTTTTTGGTCTTACAAAGGTGGAGTATTTGGGACACATAGTTTCACATGAAGGAGTAAAGGTTGACCCTAATAAAATTAAGGCTATCAATGGAATGGACTATTCCAAAAACCATTAAGAAACTAAGAGGATTCTTGGGATTGACAATTTACGATAGAAGATTTGTGAAGAATTATGGTAGTATAGCAGCACCTCTCACCACTCTATTGAAGAAGGATTATTTTCATTGGAACGAGTCTGCCAATACAACATTTGAGAGATTGAAGGAGGCTATGTGTACAACTCTAGTACTTGCCACTCCTGACTTCACTAAGGAATTCATTGTGGAATGTGATGCTTCTGGAAATGGGATAGGAGTAGTGCTCATGTAAGAAGTTCAATCAATTGCTTTTGAGAGTCGTCAATTAAAAGGTAAGAATCAACTAAAACCTATTTATGAGAAGGAAATGCTAGCAATACTCCATGGAGTGAAACAATGGTGGCCTTATCTATTCGGTAGACATTTCAAGGTTAAGATAGATCATGATAGGCTAAAATGTTTTTTGGAACAATGACTATCTTCTGAAGAGCAACAAAAACGGGTCACTAAGATGTTAGGATGACTTTGAGATTGTATCTAAGAAAGGGAAATAAAATATTGTCGTAGATGCACTGTCAAGGAAGGATGAGAAATATGATGCCTTATTGTGTGCCCTTTCAATATTACAAGCAAATTGGGTGGAGGAAGCCAAAGCAGAGTGGCAAAATGATGTTGCAACAAGTAATCTCATCGAGCAATTAAAAAGTGATCCTAGTAGTTTAGATAAGTTTTTTTGGAAGGGAGATACTATTTGGTATAAAGAGCATTTGTATCTCTGCAAGAATTCCAACCTTAAAATCAAGATTCTCACAAAGTTGCGTGAGTCTCCGGTGGGTGGTCATTCAGGATTTTTGAAGACATATCATCGAGTCAAGCAAGATTTCTTTTGGGAAGGGCTAAAGGGTGATGTTCAAACATTTGTGGCTGAATGTTTGGTGTGTCAAAGGCATAAAGGGGAGACAATTAAGACACCAGGTCTCTTGAAACCCTTATCTATTCCTAGACAATGTTGGGAAGAGGTATGCATGGACTTCATCATAGGGCTTCCCAAATCTAAAGGTCATAATGTCATCATGGTGGTAGTTGATCGATTCACTAAATATGCACATTTCATTGCATTAGCACATCCTTTTACAGCAAGTGCAGTGGCCAAAGCTTTTTTGGAGAATATCCAAAAGCTACATGGTACACCTAATGTTATTGTTAGTGATCATGATCCTATCTTCACTAGTCACTTTTGGAAAGATTTTTTCTCATGTTTGCGTACTCAATTGGCTCATAGCTCTTCATACCACCCTCAATAAGATGGGAAAACTAAAGTTGTTAATAAGTGTTTGGAAGGATATCTATGTTGTTTCACTTCAAAGAAATAGTCTCAATGGGTAGATTGGCTACCACTTGCGGAATGGTGGTATAACACTTCTTTTCATAGCTCATCAAAAATGTCTCCATTTTTGGCACTTTATGGATATCATCCTCCTTCCATCATATCATCAATTAAGGTGTCCCCAAGAGTTCAGGTAGTAAAAGACCACTTGCTTCATCAACAAGTACTTTCAGGACTCAAGGATAATTTAGCCATGGCACAAAATCGAATGAAACAACAGGCTGACCAACATCATAGTGAAAGAAGTTTTGAAGTTGGGGATTGGGTCTTCTTGAGATTATAGCCTTATAAGCAAATCTCACTAAAGCAGCAAAGAAAGAATAATAAGTTGTCTCCAAAGTATTATTGTCCATACCAAATCATGCAAAAGATTGGTAGTGTTACCTACAAGCTTGAGTTGCCACCAACAACAAAGATACATCCAATTTTTCATGTTTCCTATTTGAAGAAGGTCATTGGGCATAATATTCCCACTCAAACAACACTACCTGAGCTGGATGAAGAAGGAAGAATCATTTTGGAACCAGAGTGCATTCGTCAAACAAGCACAAAGAAGCAGAGGAATAGAACTATCACTAAGTATCTCATCCAATGGAAGAATTTACCAGTTGAAGATTCCACATGGGAGGATGAGGAGTTCATTCAAAAGTTTCCAAACTTGATTAGCATTGAGGACAATGCTTCTTTGAAGAAGGGGGGCATGCTACGCCCTTAATATTATTGTACATCGGGTTATGAATAGTTGGCTTGTGGCTATCTTAACTTTCTATTAAGTCATATTATCATTAGTATATTGTTATTTAGTTGTGTAGTCAGCCTAAGACTTATATAGGTGTGTCTAAGTCGGCCTAGGTGATATCCTAGGGATAAATAGGTATATATAGGAGGTTGTGAGTCTTATTTCATCATCAAGTTGTGAAGTGAGTTCTCATTAGAGATATTTGGAGGTTTTCCCCCTCGAAGTGGCTTGTTATTCTCAGTTATTATCAAGTATTTGCAGCATATTTCATATCGTATTCTTCTATTGTGCAAGTTATTTCATAACACTCACTGGTGCAAGCCATAATGTAAACCCTCCTACAGTCAAGTAAACTATAGAAATTGGTTCTACATTTAGGAAAAGATAGTTCCTCTTCAAATTTTGAAGTTGATTTTCTTCTAGAAACCCCAATTCAAACTAGGGATTCCATTTGGAAGGAAAAGGAACAAAGGAAGGAGGCAGAAATGAGGAAAGGAAAAGCTAAAATGAAAACAAAAGAAAAAGAAACACCACACTATAAGAAATGGAAGGCTGACACTATCCTTCCTGTAGTCGAATAGGAACATGAAAACCCTCCTAGAAAATCAAAACTAGCTAAGCCATCCACTGGCATGCCTCTGAAGAGAATCCTTAGGCTTCAAAGAACATATAGAGAGGACATAGAAGCCCCAATGGGGTAGGTGAATGTTGAGGAAAATGATTTTTTTGAAGAATAGGCTAATATAAGGTTAGCTAAACTTGTTGCTATCAGAGAGTAGGTTGAGAGTCAAGAGCATGATATGAGTCAAGGACTCTTGCAGCAAGAGAAAGAGTTCCTATAGGAAGAACAAGAACCCCTACAACCAGAGTTGGGTGAACAATCAAAGTCACTACAACTAGTGCCATATGAGTAGCAATAATCAGTGCCAAGGAAGCCTTTGGTAGGGATACATAAAACCCTTGATTTTTCATGGAATAATGTAGCCATGAACCTATGGAATGAAATGAAAAGGAGGGAAGAGGAATGGAAAAAGGAAAAAAATATGCTAAAGGAAGAGATTAAAAAGAAATATGTCAAAATTGAAGAAAAGAATACAAAAATTGTTGCCTTGAAGGAAAGGGTGAATAATGTAGTAGCCTTAGTGCCTCAAATGTTAGAATGCAGGACTCCTCCTAGAGTCTATGCCCTATATTTGAAGGAGCATAATATTTCCTTTAGATTGTAAAAGATCATTTTAAATTCGAATCCTTCCATTGAGACTCCTCTTGATTTTTTCAAGCTTATCAGATTGCTCCTCTTAAAGTGAAAAAATTGTTGTGTAAATTATACATGCACAATTATGTTGTGTCCCATGACCATGATTGGAACCCATTGATGTACATTGGGGATCTCCATTTAAGGGAATTTATGTCCTAAATTCAGAATGAAACTAGTTGGGGATAGTAGTTCAGGGCTTACAAGAAAATAGAATTCAATACACCCCTGACCATCTGGGCTGAATCTAGCAACCTTGGAGACATTTTATGAGAATGGCACAAATTTCTTTACCAAACTAGCTACAATAGGATAATCCTTCCTATTAGAGAAGCAACCTACAAAGAATATGAGAAAGTAGTAGAAACTACAAGAAAATTGGTAATGGGTTATTTGTTACAAAGGTGGAACCTTCTGAATGATGAGTTAAAACAAGATGAACCTCACTCTCTATAGAATTATGTTGAAGCATGCAAAATACAATATAGATATAGTAAACTTGGAAGGATGAAGGGGAAATTCTAACTTCCACTAGTTTTTCAGCCACCTACCCTATTATGGCCTGTGCCAAATTTCAAGTATTATCAGTATTATATAGTTGTAGAAAATCAAAGATGGGGTAGGTTGGACAACAAGCAAGGGTTCTACTAGGAACCCAATTCAGACACCTCAAAAACTAATTTAGGGCAGCTAGAAGTTGTAGATTTTAGGTTGTTGACTAGGCAAAGGAATAGTACTTCCTCTATTGAAGGACCAAAAAAACCTTAGGTTGGAGGGAGTGATGAGTCCAATTTATGGCTCAATTTTGATAGAGTTTACTATCAATTTGTTGTTGTTGTCATAGAATTTCATACTTGGTTGTTGACATTTTCATGTTATTTCCTCAAAATCATAGACATTGGGCACAAGTTTATCTTTGTGATTTTTAAATGACATTAACATGCTATGTGAACTATCTATGTTAATTTTACATGTGGAATAATGAATGTTACTTTAAGATAGTTATAGAAATTCTTTTTTGTGCATGTTAATGTTGTTATGAAGATATAAGTAGAGCCTACAAAGTTGAGGAAGATTCTCCCAGCTGGTTGTTTGTCATAAATTCCAAGAAGGTGATCATTCGAAGGTAAATGGAGGGAAGACTCTCAATGGAGGGAAATTCCTAGTTCAAATCAAAAGTTGTAACTGCCTTGTAAATGATCATAATTTTTTGTTGAGCGAATATAGGGGTACTATTATGCTAGATCTACGTTAAGGAAAACTAGCTTGACTAGAATCCATGCAAGCATAACCTCCTTTTCACTTTCTATGCTTTCCATAAAGTGGTGCCCTAATATTTTGTGTTTGATCTTTTAAAATACCAACTAAATCTTCAAGGAAGCCTATGGATTTGCTAGTTCCAATGGCCAGTAACCTCAAAGATGGTGGACTGACAAATGAGAGAAAGCAATTAAGTTTTCTTCCTGCACTTTGGGTTTTGCAAGACTTGAGAGGGTGATGCCATAATGTACTTACAATATTCATACACAAGACTAAGACATACATTGCACATTGAATAGAAAACATACTCATACCATGACTCAACAAGTAACAATTTGCAAAGAAATGGAAGATCCTTCACACCATCATAACCTGGAGTAGAGAATGAGAAAATAAAAAGAAACTCATACTAACCATTTCCATATTGAAAGTAAATTTAACTAAATAAGTGGTTCCTTGACAAGATTTGGATGGCCCGATATATCTAAATTCATTCAATACATAGAATCAATGTATTATCCTAGGGTGATAAGGCTGAATTCACAATATACCGTAATGCAACAACTAAAGCATCCAATATTCACTGACTATTATGGATTTGCATTACAAATTAATAACTCAAACTCTCCATACAAAACATACTTAAAGATCCTATGAATTAACTCATAAACCCATGATTGTAGTAAAGTATTTTTATCAATTACTTGAATTGAAACAATAGTGCAAACACACATCCAATTACATGAACTAGAGACCAATAGAATAATTCTTGACCATTTTATTGTTGATTTTTAAACATGTACATATGAGACAATTTTCATAATGTTTTCAATTATCATTTCTCCAATGATATATTTATTGCAAAAAGTTTAAGCTAACTATGAATACAAACTCCTATCCTAAGACTCAATAGGTAACTCCATATCCATTATATGCTTATGCTCTTAAAAAAGGACTTTTCTATGACTCTCTAAGATCAACCAAAATTTCAAAGACCCCTACACAATAGCCTTGAATTCCCTTTTATATGATTCAAGGGATCAAAATAAGCTTTGGGCTATTGGAAAATTACATTTTATTTTTCTTGCATTTCCAAGAATTTCACTTCATTTCAACCCTTGGGCAGTTATATTTGCACTTTGAAGAAAAGAGGGGAAATTGAAGAAGAAAAAAATTCCAAAAACTTGTGGAATTCGTATCTTTTTCATTCAAGAATTGGACCATGTCATCACCGAGTTCAACAAAAGGCACAAAGCTTGAGTAAAGATAAAATAACATGTAAGCGTACATTGGCTAGTTTTCCAAGTGCATCTTAGTACTTAGAGAATATAGATGTTGCTCACATAGCTATTTAAAAGGCTGGACCTATACTATACTTGACCATGCTCTATATTTTTCTCACCACCTTTATGGCTTACGCAACATATTTTTTTGGTGAATCTTTATATTCCTCTTTAGTGGGCCAATTGATGTCAAGTAATTTATGCACCTTTGTACTATATACATTATAGCTTGCATCAATCACCACCCTAGCCAAGTTTTTGAAGGCATCCATATTTGTTCGGATTTCGATGAGAATATCAATAGCCATTTAGAATAGTTAGGTCCAATTTATCATCAACATATCCTATTCATGGGCCTATAGCAGATTGATGGTTGAAGAATTCCCTCCATGGTGCATACTCCATGAGCATTCCATCCTCATTAAGGATTTTAGGCATACCCCATTCTTCCATACCCCTAAAGGATTTAATATTACTTTCTAACTATCCTCCAATTCGCTCATGGGATCCTGTGACCTCTCCAATCATTTCAATCCCCTTCATGATATCTGGGAGATTTGTTGGGGCATCAAGGTCATCCTTTATATTCACTTGTATTTCCCTCAATCTATTCAGTCCACTACTCCACTTATTCTAGGTGTTCTCGAAGACATCTTAGACATGTTGGAACTTCTCAAAAGCCTCATGTATAACCTTGTATGTTAGCCATGTATCTTCTTCTCTAGAGGTTGCTTTAGTCAATCTATAACCCAAAAATTCATTGGCCATACCCTTAGTAATCTTATCCATATCATCCAAGAGTTTGACATTCTCTTATTTGATTGTCTGAAGTTTATTCTTCAAAGCAATAATTCTTTCTTTGATAGTCTCTATTTCTTGTGATATTGGAGTAGCAGGGGAAGCAGGCAAGGTCTTCTAACCCATATTGATAGTAGTTGCCTTCAACCATTTATATTCTTCAACCAATTTGTTATGCTTCTGAATTAATTTCAGGTACCTAACTTGAGAGATTTTTGCAATATCCACACTTAACATAGTTGTATGCATTGTTAATCTTTCAAATTGTGGGGTTGTCATCTCTTAGGCTCTAGCAATTATTAAATCTCCTGAGAGACCAACCATCCTTCTACTGAGTCTATACCTTCTTGAATCTAGTGTCAATTTCCAAATAGCCAACACATGTAGGCTAGGACTAAAACCTAAACCAAATGTTCTTTCATCAAAAGCTTCCTATGATACATCAACATTTGGGTCACTTCTAATTACATCCAAAGAAATTATGGACAATAAGATCTAGCCTAGAATAACCAATTTTTTGTTGTCTTTGACTAATCTCCTTACCTCTATAGGATTCATTTGCTTAATTTCCTGAATAATTTCCTCTTCAACCCTTTTTCTAACTTCTTCCAATTAAGAGGGGTCCACACCCTCTTGATCATTTTGTATCCTATCATTTATCTCCTTGGCCTTGAGATCAACTATGTACTCAAATTCTCTTGTTGTTACAAAAGAGCCATCTTCTAAAAATTTAGCACAAAATAGTACCCTTTCATATTATCTTGATTTTCATCATATTCCCAAGGGATTAATCTATCATTAGGAACAAAGGGCTCCATTACATCCTTAATTTTAGAATGTGAGAATTTTACTTCTTCTCTTTATTCAATAGGTTCAAATTCAGTGGGTGGTTGTTGCGCATTCTCTTCAACTCCATGTGCTTCTTGAACATTTGCAATAGGTAACTCCATAACATGAGTGTCTTCCACATCCATTGACTACTACTCTTCTAGTATTTTAGGCTTCTTTGATTGACCACCAATCTTTATTTGATGCTCTTGTAAAGCCTTTTGATAAATTTGTTGTGCTTGTTTCACTTTTTCCAAGAAAGAGCCATCCATGAAATCATTGAAGACTAGATCCATATTTCTATATTTATCAGTGATGTGTTTGTAGGGGCTCTCATAATAAGAATTCTGAGAAGAGGCCTTAAACTCAACCTCTACAATATTCAACCATAGTTTTTCCTATCCCGGATAGCCTCAAGTGTTGGAAAATTCCTTATTACATCTTCTTTGTGGTAGAATTCATGAGACCCATATCTGGAGATTCCTCTCTTTATCTTTTCTCTATTAATAAGTCCCTCTAGATCAAACTTTCTAGTGAGGGATATCTTCATTCTTAGGTTGCTCACTAGTATGCCAAATACCTCATGAGATTCCTTTGTCGATACAACAAAATAATGAAAATTGAAGTCTGATGCAATCATGGAGACTTTCCTAAGTTTTCTGAGTCAGAACAATCAATTTTCCACATTATTTCAAAATAGGCTAACCTATCAGAAACATATCTAGGAAATATATATGGTGTTATATGGGTTCCATAACACCTGATGATTGTACAATCATCATACAAATACCAATCTCCCTAATTGCACTCATAATTAAGATCATCACCATATTCCTTTGGCCTCAACAATGCCTTAATTGTTCTAGAAATCCTTTCAACAGGTGCAACACCCATTTGAACCAAAAATTTGTGCTTTATGGTATTACAAAACCCTGCATAATTTGAATTTGGGTAGTGCAAGTCCCAAATAAATGTCCACATTTGAACCAAAAACTCATTTATTTTTTCATCTACTTGCCTTAGTTTCATGATTTTTTCAAAGACCTCCTATCCCTAGTATAGAATCATATGCATCAACAATGAGTAATGTATGAATGTCAATCCAGTGTTGTCCTTTCCTTGAGCCTTACCAAATCATAATGCAATTTCTCATAACTCTATGAGCATAGTCAAACCATGTGTGCCTATTTTTGTGCTAGATATCTAGAATTATAAACAGCGGGGGCGATGCTATCTTTCCATCACATCTCACTCAAAGCACCTGACATAGCATGTAGTATGCGAACATAAAATAATCTACAAACTCTTCACAATCTATGGGTTCAACCTCTTTGAGTGAAAATTTAGTGTCCTTTTCTCTTCTATGTATAGGTATTTCACCTCTTTGGAGCACCATCCTTTTCTCACCATACATCTACAATTTTTCAAGTTTATCCTCTCGATGGCATCAGGTCTCATTTTGGAAAACCTCCAAAATTTTACTTGCTTTTATCTCTAGAATATTTTTTCCCTGGGTGTCTATGATTACCCTATTTGCATCATCATACCTGTCTTCAAGGTACAACATCAAATCTACTTCCACAAAAACATTGGGAACAACCAACTTTGCCAAATTATAACCCCAAATATTTTTACTAGGATGTGGGGCATCTCTTCTAGTGAATTTATAGAGGAAAAATTCACATCTAGTCTCTAACACAACAATGTCACCAATTCCTTCTACAAAGTCTTTGAATTTGGTGGTAAAAATTCCTTCCCCTATAGCCTTCTTCACCTTAACATTTGGTGGTTGGAATTTTTTCATGAAGCAAGTATAATCCTTCAACTGCCCCCTTTTCTTCTCAGTGACCTTAGACCTCTAAGGTGGTTCATGGGATACTTTTTTCTTTTTGTTCTTGGGGAGAGGTTTTGAAGATGATGATTCACTGGGTTGACTCATTTTAGTTTCCTCAAGGTTTTACTTAGTTCAGAGATAAACTAGGTTTAGGATTAATACCCTACTCTTAGTTATTCACACTCAAGTTCAATTCCAACTCTACCCAATTAGGAAATAATACTAACACAACAGAAAAAAGAAACCCTAAACCCCTCTTGAAATCAATTCATACTTTTCAGTTCAATGCACTATTACTTGCAAGGAAAGAAAGAAAATAGTAGGATTTTGGTGACAACTTACATAGGAAAACCTTCTCTTGCCACCCTCTTTTAACATTGGAATTGGTTGCTCCAAACTCTCCTTTAGCTCCTCGGGCACTTAAGTGGAGTGGAAATGCACACTGTAATCTCACTCTTATGAAAAGGGCATCGAGCGTTGGATTTAAGTAATGCCTAAAGGCATGTGCATTAAAGTTTTTCATAAAGGAGGACTCACTAGGTTTGCTGGTAACCAAAACATTGGGACTAGTTCAGTAATGATGAGTCAAGACATAAGAGAACACTTAAGTGACCAAGGGATTGGTTCAGTCAGTCAATGTAGAAACAAAAACAAAAAGATAACAAGAGTGATGGAGAACAAGAAACCCTTAAACCCTAGACCCCAATGACTAGTATAAAGGTGACTAAAATTATGACCAGGAAATTAGTGAAACCCTCAAAAATTTTATGGGTTCCACCATATTGGAGTTGACTCCCTTGCTAGGTAGTTATTTAGTATTTTTTCCTTCTATAAATAAGACTTGAATTCTCCTCAAAGGGTTGATTGATCTGATATTGTACTTGCATTTCTAGTTTTTTAGTAATATAGTTATGTTACTACTCTATTGTGATCATTCTTTTCAATGAATAAAATGAAGTTATAAGTTTGCTACATCTGAGTTTGTATTAAGGAATACTCACCAAAGGGGGTCCACTTGGTGAGTGTTCCATCCTTTTAACTTAGTTATTATTTTTTTGATCAGCAATAGTTATAAATCTAGCAATTATCTCTTCCTACAACCACTAGAATTCTATTATGTGACTCTTCCTATAGCCAAAGTAGATAGAGTAGTTTCTTATTTGTTTGCTCAAATTTTCATTTTTTTCATGCATTTCAACTTAGTAAAGTTGTTGGTTGATGTTTAGTACTCATATAACTTCTTTTGAAGCAATTTAGTTTCAACATTATGTCTTTCTTAGTTGTAGAATGAATATGGCTACTATAGATTCCTAGTAGATATACTATGCTGACCCATTTCAAGTTCATGTCCCTCAGTTGACAATTAAATGAACCTTCATGATTATTAATATAGCTATTTATAATAGATGTCGAATCTTTGAATCACAACTTTAAGGTCTCAATTGTTGAATCATTATAGGAGGCCAATAGAGAGTTCAAGAGATAATACAATGAGGGTTGAGTACTATATAGGAGCAACCCTAAATGAGAAAGGGATTAGATAAATACAATTTTCATCACATGCGATGAGACACTAAGCAATTAATAATAGCTCACTTAAGTTAACATAGAAAAACAATTAGTTAACTGAATAAAAAACTCCTAATTTTACCTTAGGTGCATGAGAATAAATTAGAATAATAATAAATTAATGATTAATTATTAGCTAATTCATGATTACTTTAACACCTCCCTTAATATGAATTTATGGAGTAGCTAAAAAATCTAAAAATAGAATGCATGATGGGTCCTGACAAACAAGGCTTGGTGTAATACCCATGTATAAAAAAATATATATCTCAAAACTAGAGAAAAGGAGAAACTCCTCTCCAAAAGAGAGAAAGGTGAATGAAGGACTAAAAAGCCTCCAAATGAAGGTGAAGGACTAAGAATCGTCCAACTGAAAGAATTTCCCAAAAGAGAGAGGAACATGTAGAACATCATTGAGGTAGAAAGAAGTTGTAGTTCTTGTCAAAAATATGAATGATATAGTTTTGAAATGAAGAACCTCTAAAAGAAATGATGATCAAGATCAAGATAACAAGAATCTACATGAGTTCCCTCAATAGTAATACTCATATTAGATGAAAAATAAAGGTAAACATCTATAAATCAAAGATAAAAATATCAAGATCAAGGAGACTATAATTTGCATGAGTTCCCCCAATGACACTACTTGAATCAAATGGAAAACAAAGGAAAAAATCTAGAAGTTGAAGATACAAGTGGTACATGAATTTGCATGAGTGACCCTAGTGACACTACTCAACATGCAAGATACAAGTCTAAAACATACGTACCAATAGTCTTGTGCTGTAGAAAAATAGCCCCTTGTCATTTTCATGGCCTTTTAGGTCTTCTTTCATGGTGTTTGATATATTTTTCTATGATTTTATTATGTAACATGGCTTGAACATGCTTATTTAGGTACTAAAATTCAAATAATTACATCTTGTGAAGGTGTTGTGAAGTGTTGTAAAACATTTTCAAATTCTTCTAGACACTATTTATCATAATTCACCTAAAAATCATTGTTTTACACATCAAAAAGTCCTATTTTCAAGTTTTGTAAAGTCTTGTAACAAAGATTCACACTTTTCTAGGTATATTCCCCTTATTTATCCCTTTCTTATGACTTATTTGACCCCTTTATACCCTCATATACTTTATTTAAGTGTATGTTTGGATATAATCCCGACAAACAACATTAAATGCAACTTAATTCTTGACACCTAGTTTCAAGCCCTAGGTAGGACCCATTTTCCATGGGTGGCGAATGAGTTCCCCTTGGCTCCAAAATTTAAAATATTTCAAATTTCTTTTGGGTTTTTATTCAAAATACATTTGATGTTGACCTATGATGAGGTATGAATGGTAACTAAGGCACAAGCTTGTATAAATAAGTGATTTTCACCTCATTTTACAATCCCCTACAATTTCCTCATCTATTCAAGTAATCTCATTCACACATCTTAGTATTCAAGCATCTTGCAACATCAATTCAAGCAATATTCAAGAACTTTGGAGCATCCATTAGCATTACTTCATATTTGCATCTTCAAGGGTTTGGTAAGTTAATAGCATTGCATTTTTTTATTTATTATTCTCTTGCATTTCATTATTTTATTAAGGGTTTGATTACCAAAGTGGGGTTTGACCAATGCAAACCCCTATTTGCTAACCACCAACCATATTTCCCCTTTGTATGTGTATTTGTAGCCTTTTGTATGCATATTTAGCAAGTATTTAGGTGTTGAAAAGTGGAGAACAAGTCAACTTATTCTTATTTCAAGCTTGGTGAATGTTATCTATCCGTTTACTACAGAACTGACTTCAAAAACCCGACAAGCAGATATTTCTAGATCTGGTGTTGCAAAATTGCCTCCTGATTTTGCAAAAATTTGGGAGAGGACTAATTCACTACCAGTGGTGAATGAGTCCCACCTTAGGACTAAAAATCTGAGTTTTGTCAGATTCTAGATCTTAACTATTAAAAACCTTCTCCTGACACTTTTTCACTAGGAGCAAGACTAATTCGTCACCCTGTGTGAATGAGTCCCACTATGAAAAATCAGTAACATCAATCAACATTCAAGACACTCTAGATTCATTAGATATTGTCTAGGTGCACTCTTTTTTATCATACTTCTTTCTACTTTGCAATATTTCTTCATTTTCTTCAGTGTTTGCATATCAAAGTGTGTTTTCAAACATAACATAAATCTTAGTCTTGCATTCATATTTAGTCATTTAAATCATTCAATTGCATTTATTTGACTTCATTTAGCATAGAAAAAATCTTTCATAGCATAATTTGAGTGAACCCATAGCATTTTTGAATCTAATCTCTCTCCTTTTAGGTGAAAAACCCTATAAGAGTTAAAGATTCCATTAGGTCCAAAAATATATGGTTCAAGTCTAAAGAACACTAATCACAAGAGAGAAAATAATCTACATGAGTGTCCCCAACAACACTACTCAAATCAAATGGAAAACAAAGGAAAACATCTAGAACTTAAAGATGCAAATGACATGAATCTATATGAGTGACAAAAATGTAGGAACCAGTAGTCTCTGATCAAATGAAAATGGAAGGTCACCTCTAGACAATAAGAATTCAAGAGTTTCTACATGGTAAATGATCCATCTCATTGAAATGTATGTAACCATATATTGATGTATGTTGCATCTGAAAGTAAATAGGAATAAGAACTAGATACGTAGATCACTCAAACCATGAAAACAATGAATAATTAGCACCAATAGTAGAACCACCCCAATAATTCTAAAAGGGAGAGCCATGACAAGTACACTAAAACTATGAAACCAAGATGTGCATGTAGGAGAAACAACTTGCAAAAAAAGGAGTGTGTAAACTAAGGCATACATGCATGAGGAAAGAATCACCTGGATTCACTATTTTCATGAAAGGGAAACTCACTTGATAAAGGTGTGACAGAAAACCAAAGGAAAACATCAACACCCCCATGGCACTTTTTATCATAGTTCAAATACAAAAGGCACAACAAGATGTGTAAAATCCCCAAAAAAATATACACCAAAATGACACTTTTATCTCAATGTGTGTATAAAAGAGAATGTGCATGAAAAAAAAGTCTACAATGCCCAAAAAGGATAAAATATTGGAAATACATGAAGAATAGCTTCAAAAATGAGTCATATCACACAAAAAAAAAGCCTTGAGGAGCTAACATGTCTAAGTAATTCACCAAATTGTGTAAACACAAAAAACTAAATAAAATATACCTAGAGAGAAATATGGAAAAAAGTGCATGGATGGTTGTAAAGAGCTCTGAAAGAGAGTCAAAATGTTGTTGGAATCATGAAAAATGAAGAAATGGGTCAAAAGTTAGAGCTCAAGTCTAAAAACAACACCTCTAACTTCAATAAGCTATAGAATGAACTACTAGAAAAATCAAGTGATGAGACCCACACGAGTGGAAATTTGATAGAACCAACTTTCCAATGATATCTCATTTTCCAAAAACTATATTGTACCCCCAATGTTATGAATTTTTTTTTTTTAAATCACCTCCTTTAGGGCATGAGGAGGGTTTAAAGGGGCCAAGGGTATAGTTCATACTATTGACATTAGAATGAAACCATGTTGATTACAACAAAATATTTGATGAATATTCTCATTTGCTGAAAAAAAGTCTAACCCCCTTGCAAAGAGGTAGATGACAAAATATTCCCAATTTGACTAGAATATGCCAAAATTTTGATGGTGCCTAGTTGAAAAACAATCTTGTGCAATTTTTGGAGTTGGAAAAAAATAGTGACTCAAAATTTTGACACCAAAAAAAAGATATTGAAGGCTAGAAAAAATAAAAAAGTGTTGGTTTTTTTGTGGCCGCATATATGTAATAGCCAACAAATGACCCTTATAAAGGCACCTCTTGTGGTTTGAAAAGTTTTCGATCAATGCTTATAAGGTTTTTAGTGGTTGATTAATGTTGGCCATAGGGCATGGGGCTCACAGGGAATGGTACCCTACGGGTACCCCCTAATTCATCTTCCATCCACTAAAAACAAAAAATGCCAGCCTTTTTAATTTTTAAAACTTTTTCCTTTTGTAATTGCAAAAATTGTACACTCTTCTTGGATATGGCACAAATTCTCACTTAATATGGGAATGGTTAACATTAAAATGGACCTAATGTCACCTTTATCTAGTACATTGCATTTAGGGCCCTTTTAAGCTAAATAGACCTAATGTTTCCTTAATTTAATGTTATAGAGTGTATTTATTTGCACCTACACATTAAGTTTAGGACCCTTGTAAACCAAATGGACTTAATTATGCCTTATTTAGGGTGTTTTAAAGTGCATACCAACACTTTCACACTAATCTAGGGTTTCCATAAATAATTGGGCTTCTTTATGCCTTATTTGGCCTTATTTTGCATCCACAAGCCTTAATTAATGCATCTTTCTTGGGATAATCTTGACATAAACCAACATCCAATCATAATTAAGGTGTTTTTAGGATGTGTGGCCTAGATTTAGTGATCTAGGACTCATACACCACATTGGGAATATTAGTCCCACCTAGGTTTTTGGGCCCCAATCATTATTTTACATCATTCTAAGCCTTCTTGAAAAAAGTGTCCCGTAGCTAAGCCTAATGGGACTCATACACAACTTCTAGTGTATGAGTCTCATGTGGCCCAAAATCAAATTTAATTCAAATTATTGGTGGGATTTCATCCTCCTTGATCTAATGTCAGTGTGTAGTCTTGTTATTTTGAAAAATTTCGCATAAACAAGTATAAATAAAAGGTTATTTCACTCATTTTCACTTTATACTTTCAAGAGAGCATTCCTAATAGAAAGATTATGATTACAAGACTTCACAAGAGTGTCAAGATAGTTTACAAGAGAATTTCTAAGGAATTCAAGGGAAAAATTCTTCATCAATTGTTGTAGTAATTTAACATCCATCATCAAGTCATGATCATTAAGCATCAATCATGTTGTTGAGCTAGTGTTGTGATGTAGAATCCAAGCTTCAAGTTGAGCATTGTTTCATATCCAATTCAAGATCAAGATCTAGACTCTACATGGCCACTTCATGTTAGATTGTTGAATTAGATCTCAAGACATCATTCAAGGTATTATCATTGAATATTTCATATTTCATTCTTCTATTTCATTATTTCATCATTTGGTTTAATTACCTAAAAGGGGTTTGACCAGGGAAAACCCCCATTTCCTAACAATCAGGAAGTTTTCCTCCTTTTAATGTGTGATTGCAGGTTTATAGATTGAAGAAAAGTGGATTTGAAGCCTTCAAAAGTACCAAAATGAAAAAGTTGCAAATGTTGTCAAATTTGTCATGAAAAGTTTTCAAGACTCATGGAAACTTGGATCTAGGGACAAATATCCGTCTAATTTGCACGAAATCAATAGGAAAGTGCTTATTTGATCCATCTTCAAAGGCTTGCAAAGTTTCAA
The DNA here is from genome assembly GCA_007258455.2 of Sequoia sempervirens. NCBI lineage: Eukaryota > Viridiplantae > Streptophyta > Pinopsida > Cupressales > Cupressaceae > Sequoia > Sequoia sempervirens. The sequence continues at coordinate 17,319 of VDFB02076865.1, read as the reverse complement.
TTCAATATTTTTATTTTGGGACACTTCGCGAAAAAATGAGACACTTCAAAACAATTTGGGTATATGAGTCCCTATTAGGGTTTCAAGGGACAACTTATGGGTTTTTTTCCTCTCAGTTTGCATCTCCAACACATTTTCAGCTCTTCAAGACCCACCTAGGACCCATACACTACAACTTCTGTATGAATCCTAGTGAGCATTGGGAGTTAGGATTTCAAGGTTTTGGAGCTTGTTTTGATGACATATTTCCTCCAGGTGCGCCTTTGTTCATTCTTAGTTTGTCATTTTGTATTTAAGTTTCATTCTCTAGGTCATCTAGTTAGGTTTTGCATATCATTTTCATATCTTATCTTTCTAATCCATAGCTTGGTGGTGAACCCTATTATAGTCTCTAATCCTACCCTAGAACACCCTTATTACAAGATCTCTTTCCCACTCAAGCTACCTTCAAATTGAGATCTCTAGGGTTTCCTCAAATGATATTTGGAGAAAACTTGTTGTTCTATATCCTAAACCATATAGTGACATTTTTCAACAAATTATTTTGGTGAATCTACATTTAGAACACCTTATTTCATATTTGTAGTGCACCATAATCCTAGATCTAGCTTGAATTTTCTTTGCATTAGGTTCTTCATTATTTAATTAGCATCTAGGGTTTCTACATCTTGCATTAGTGAAACTACATATAGGTTGCATTTTTTCCTCTTGCATCATTGAATTTCATCTAAAATCTATAATTGCACATAGTCTAGACATCATACAAACTAAAACCATTTTCTTTCACTCAGAATTTGTTGATTTCTATGTAAAAACCCTAAACTGGGACTCATACGCCCCTTTGGATGGTTTAGTCTCAGTATAGATGGTTTTTCCTGATTTTAATGAGTTTTGTAGCATGTGTTTTCACTATTTGAACCCTTGAAAAACCTTGAGTGGGGCTCATGCTTCTTTGGCTTATTTAGTCCCAAATCAAGCCTAAAACTGCCTTTTACAACATTAGAAACCTCATTTCTATCCTTTCTAGGCTTGTTGGTAACATATAGTATCATTCTAAGAAGTTTTAGTAACTTCTATTTTATGCATCTAGGTCAAAAACATCAATTTAGGGTAGTCATTTTTGATCTTTTCCTAAATCATTTCATTTGAAAATATTCACATTTTTGAAACTTTGCATAATATGAATAAACATACTTTTCACTTTTGCATATACAATTTTTACATTCATAAAGCTTTTCATAAGTTTGATATAAGTGCTTTTAATTTTTGGATACACATTACATTTGCATTCTTAAAGCTTTGCATACATTGGATAAAAGTACTTTTCATCTTTGGATATACATTGTTTACATTCTTGAAGCATTGAATGAGATGGTTAGAAGTACTTTTCATTCTTGGCCAAATAATGTTAGTATCTTACCTATCTAGGCATGCTAAGAAAAATTTCATATCCCCTCCCTATGAGAATACTTTAGCGAAAGAGAAAACAACCTTGGGAAATCATAACAATCATATTCATTCTTCTCCTCATATCTCTTATATTTGTGAAGGAGATATTTTGGTGTTAGAACAACCAATCAATGAGAGTTTTGAGAGTCCTAGTTGTTTCTCTCCTCATTCCTCTCTTATTGGGCAAGACATAACCATAGGTAATCATGTTGATCACATAACACAACAAGGGACCATTGAAACTTCAAATATTCCACATCCATCTCCCAACACCTTGATCTCTTGTGATAATGTTTTAGAAGATGAAACTATAAGTGAGGATGATGTGTTGGTGTTAGATGATAAAATATTTAAGATCTATTACAACCCTCTTTATGTTTCTTCCCCTACCTATCCTATTTTAGAAGAAATTATGAGACAAAGGAATGAAAGTATGGACAATCATGAAAATCACATTTGTTCTTCTCCTAGTATCTTTCCTAGCTGTGAAGAAGATACTTTGATGTTAGAAAATACAATCGATGAAAGTCATGAGAATCTTAGTTGCCCATTTTCCCCTAGGGAAAACCTTATTGAACAAGAAAATATGACCATTGGTAACTCCCCTACTTGTCATGAAGTCATTTTAGAAGAAAAAACCTTAGAATGTCATGAACATCTAGTTCATAGTTCTCCTAAAAACTCTCCTACTAAGGAGGATACCGTGGTGCAAGAAAATGAGAACATTGACACACATCATTCAAACAATAATAATGAGTCTTCCTTATATTAAGATGATGAAGTGATATTAGACACTCCTTCCCTAAGAGAAGTTAATATTATTCAACCTCAACTCATCCTTTACCCTCCTTCACACAAACCAAAAACTCAAAACAAACCTAAAATTATCCTTTACCCCCCTTAGAATATTTTTTTGCAATAGTCTATTTATAATATTGTTGCTCATACATATAACACTTGAAACAATCTAAAACCAAGACAAACACCTTCAACATCCCTCACATTACCTAACCCTATCTTGCCTGGTCCTCATTTTCCTTCACAAAGTGGAAAGGATTATGATCTTGTTGAACAACTTAAGAATACTCTGCAAAGATATCCTTATGGGACCTTATTCAAGCCTCCCCTCATTACCATAACATGATTCAAAGTGATTTACAACAAGTTCCTATCCATTCTAATTCACAACCAAATGACATAGTAGCCATGATTCAAGGAATAAATGTTGAAATTGTTTCCACCAAAGTGAGCTCCCTCCTTTGGAAGTGAAAAAACAACATGATTCCTTCATGATAATAGCTAGATACAATAGAACAAGAATAAAGAAAACCCCTTTCGACAATGGCTCCACTCTTAATGTGTGTAGCATAAACCTTTTGGATGGGTTCTATGTAGATAAATAAAAAATTTAACTTGATTCTTTATCTATTTGTGGATTCGACAATGTAGGAAAATAACTGCTTGGTGTGATCACTTTTCCTATTATAGCTAGAAAGGCCACATTAGAAACACTGATCCATGTTATGCCTCATGATCTTTCATAAAATATTCTCTTAGGCAAACCATGGATTCATGCAATGAATGGGGTAACTTCTACTCTTCATTGTATAATGAAGTATGTCTACAACATCAAAGTATACATAATTGAAGTTGATCCTAAACCAAATGGTTGTTTAAATATTGAGAAAAATAAGGAAAATCCTTTGAAAGCATTCACACCAAATACAAAATTAGATCCCATGAAATAGAAAGACAAAGAAAATCATATTGAAGTAGTCACGAAGCTATTAGAAGATGATTGGGGTTCCTTAGATTTCACATCAACATTCATGAGTGAATACAAGATCATAAACAAAGAATCTAAAAATGGAAAAGAAAAAGTTATAATGTCAATAAAAAATATGGAAGACCCTTCAAAAGCATCCACTTTAAAAGAAACAACAAATAATACAATAGACTTTGAGGAAGTTGGTTATAAGTAACCACCAAATCCTAAGGAAATAAAAAAAATTTATGGAAGAGGTTATGAACTTATGAAACAACTTGATTATAATGGAAAAGGATGTGGTACTAGAGAACAAGGTATACATGTACCTATAGAGCCTAACACACAAGAAAAGACTAGTGGTCTTGGTTATCATCCCTTGAAAGAAAAAAACAAGGCTTCACTCAATATTAACACTCTTACCAAAGATTCTTCTAAGCCAAATTTAACATTAGTGCATCCTAAACTGATAAACACTAGTGCTCTTGAGTATTATCCTTTGAAAGAAATGAAAGAAACAATGAAATCCTTGCATAATGTTAATATTATCACACAAAACATTTATGATTTGAATTTGATATATTTTACACCCTTCTCTAAAGGAGAGTACAAAATTTCACAATCTAAAGAGTCTTGTGTAAGTATGATACCTAATACTAAGAAAGAGACATCTTTTTCACAAAATAAAGGAACATCTACTATTGATCAAGAGTGTATCTTTTTGAGACTCCTCCAAGATTGTTTGATATCTCTCCCTCCAAAAAGATGAAATAAATTTTACTACAAGATTTCATTTTGTGTGTATCATAGACGTCATGGTCATTCTAATAATGAATGTAAAGATTTAGGTGATAAAATTCAACATCTTAAGGATTTTAGTGTTCTTACTTATATTGGGGCACCTAATTCCTCTAATCAATACTAATTTTCACTCTAGCATGTTTCTCATCAATCATCTCATCTCATCCTTGTCACACACTAAGTAGGGGCAAGGGGTTAGGTAGCCTTGTCCTCATGCATCAATTTTGATTGTCTCTTTTGGCTAGTTGACCACCTTTCATGTACATATAAGAGAAATATTGAGATGTGGACAACATGCCTTAAGTTGGCTCTCATGTGACATAATGAGTTTTTTGGGAAACCCCTTTTCATGATGTACTTTAATTAAAAAACATATAACTTAGCATAGGGCTTTCTGAGTAATCTCTAATGTCTTCTTCTACTTTAAAAAAAATTCTCACAACAATGCTGTTAGCAAACACTATAAATTGGGGGAATACATCGACACTCATTTTTCATTGTGCAATTTTCTATCTTCTTGCAATGTGTCCTTTTCTTGGTGGTTATTGGGCTTGATTTCCTTTGAGTGTGTGATATCTCTTTTACTTTTCCACTCTTAGAGACATTAGGAATGATGTTCCCTAAGAAGAGACCCTACATGAACTAAGAAAGATCCCTTTGAATGTACCTTACACTATTTTGTATTTACAAAAAAATTTATATTGCCACCTTGCATAATACACTTTGCTTGCCTATGGAGCCATCCTATTTGTTGATGAGTTTCAAGCATATGAAGCTTTTCTTGCCTCACGAAGCTTGAAGTTCATTATTATGTGGTAGCTTGTCAAAGTTATTAGGATGTATAGATTTGGTATGGTTAATGTACGATGAGAAGCCTAAACATGGAAATGACTTTCTCATTATATGGTGAGAAGCTGATAAAAAGGCATGGCTTTCTCACTAAGCCACCATTTTGGTTACTCACTTAGCAGATAGCCTGAAGCTTCATTGCCTTTGACTGAGAATGTATTTTTGGACAAAAATATTAGATTTGATCCATAACATGTGGGACAAATGGTTGAAACTTGATCCACCTCTTTTTATTTTTTCTTGTTTTGTTTTTCTCTCTTTTAGCTATTGAAATTGCATGTTTGTGTATCTTGATGTTGCATAGCATACACCTTGTTTATGTCCTTTTGTGCTTATGTTGGTTTGACATAGGATCTTGGATCCTAGGGGGCTGATAACCTCCTTTGATCCTTGTTATCCTAGACCATTCCCTTTAGTACACTTGGACCCCTCTTGAATGTCTACTTTAGTGTTAGTTTGAATAGTTTGAAGCAAGTTCCTGCTCTCACTAAAGTGGTGGTTAGATGTAATAAAAAAAATTGTACACCCTTCTTGGAGATGGTACAAATTATCACTTAATTTAGGAATGGTTAATGTTAAAGTGGACCTAATGTCGCTTTGATCTAGTACATTAGATGTAAGGCACTTTTAAGCTAAATACACCTAATTTTTCCTTAATTTAATGTTGTAAAGTGTATTTATTAGCACCTTCACATTAAGTTTAGGACCTTTGTAAACCAAATGGAATTAAGTATTCCTTATTTAGGGTGTTGTAAAGTGTATCCTAACACTTTCATAGTAATAGAGGGTTTCATTAAATAATTGGGCTTCTTTATGCCTTATTTGGCCTTATTTTTTATCCACTAGCCTTATTTAATCCATCTTTCTGAGGATAATCCTGAAATAAACCAAAATTCAATCATAATTTAGGTGGTTTTAGGTTGTGTGGCCCATATTGAGTGATCTGGGACTCATACGCCACCTTGGGTGTATGATTCCCACCTAGGTTTTTGGGCCCTAATCCTGATTTTACATCATTTTAAGCATTTTTTAAAAATGTGTCCCAAAGCTAAGTGTAATGTGACTCATATTCCACTACTGGCGTATGAGTCCTATCTCGTCCAAAATAAAATTTAATTAAAATTCTTGGTGGGATTTCATCCTCCTAGATCTAATGTCAACTTTTAGTGTTGTAATTTAGCAAAATCTGCAATAAACAAGTATAAATACAAGGTTATTGCACTCATTTTCACCTAAGACATTCAAGAGAGAATTCCTAATAGCAAGTATATGATTACAAGACTTAACAAGAGTGTAAAGGTAGTTTAAAAGAGAATTTATAAGGCATTAAAAAGCATAATTATTCATCAATTGTTTCAGCAATTCAAGATTCATCATCAAGTCATGATCATTAAGCATCAAGCATGTAGTTGAGCTAGTGTTGTGATGTAACATCTAAGATCCTAGTCAAGCATTATTTCATATCTAATTCAAGATGAAGATATACACTCTACATTGCCACTTCATATTATATTTTTGAATTACATCTCAAGACATCATTCAAGGTATCATCATTGCATATTTCATATTTCATGCTTCTATTTCATTATTTCATCATTTGGTTTAATTTCTTAAAAGGGGTTTGACCAAGGAAAAAACCCATTTCCTAACAATCAACAAGTTTTCCTCTCTCTAATGTGTGATTGCAAGTTCATAGATTGAAGAAATGTGGATTTGAAGCCTTGAAAAGTACTACAATGACAAAGTTGCAAATGTTGTCAAAGTTGTCATGAAAAGTTGTCAAGACTCACAAAAAGTTAGATCTAGGGAAAAATATCCATCTAATTTGCATGAAACCAATGGGAAAGTGCTTATTTGATCTATCTTCAAAGGATTGCAAAGTTTCAGTTTAAGATTCTACTCCTAGGACACTTTGCAACAATCTGGGCGTATGAGTCCCAGTTAGGGTTTCAGGGAACAATTTCTGGGTTTTGTTCCTCTCAATCTACAACTCCATATTCCACATTTTCATCTCTCTAAGACCCGCCTAGGATGCATACGCCACAACTAACGTATGAGTCCTAGTGAGTATTGGGAGTTAGTATTTTAGGGTTTTGGAGGTTGTTTTGATCACATCTATTCATTCTTATTTTGTCATTTTGTATTTCAGTTTCATTCTCTAGGTCATCTAATTAGTTTTTCATTTCATTTACATATCTTTTCTTTCCAAGCCCTAGCTTGGTAGTGAACCCTCATTTAGTCTCTAATCCTACCCTAGAACAACCCTATTGCAAGATCTCTTTCCCCCTTGCTACCTTTGGATTGAGATCTCTAGGGTTTCCTTGAATGATATTTGGTGAAAACTTGCTCTATGTCCTAAACCATAGAGCAACATTTTTCAACAAATCATCTTTTCAATATTTTTTTTATTTTTAAATTTTTGAATTTTTCTTTAAAAACTAGAAAATTAAAAGTAACACCAACCTTTTTGATTTTCACCTTTTTTTGAAATATGTGCACAAGTAAGTGTATAGGGGTTGTACATACTGTATACAAAAAAATTGCCTCAAAAGCTCTCGACATTGAAATATGACAAATTTATAGTCAAAATTTATGGAATTGGCCTCCTAAATCCAACGGTGAGGTCCTCAGTATAGGATCTAGACTAAATTGCAGAATTGAATGCTTAACTTTTACAAAGATTTATCCAAGTTAATCGGAACAAAATTAACTCATAGAAATAATTAAGGTAACAAGAAATAACAAAGAGATGCCAAAAGAATGAGAGAGAAGTATAGAGAAGGAGATTCAAACAGAGTTTGATTACGGAGTTCGTCACAAACGTGACTACGTCTCTGGGTCTGCTCCAAAAGAGTGAGACTGATCCGATTAATCTCCACAAAAGGATTACAAATGCACCAAGACCATCTCTTTAAGCACTTTGACAACATAACAATACTCTATCGTACGAAAATGGCTCAAAAAAAACTCCACAAATTCCCTCTTTCGTATCACCTGTTCTCCACTATGTCACCTACATTCACTGAACTCTTAAGAGCTACATTTCCCCCTCTTTTATACATGAAATTAGCCTAAAAAGGCTTAACAAGAATATTAAATGCATAACTCCCCCCATGTTATGTTTACCAGTCGTTCCTAACTCCTTTTTCCATTTTACATTGGAAGGGGGGGTTAGGTTTTAACCATAACCTCAAATTAACAATATTCGGCACAAAAAAAAAAAAAACTAACTGAGCTCATCATATATTTAAATAGTGTTCGATGTTCCAACGGTAGCATAAACTTTTACCACTTGTGTGTTCGGCGGTTCCAACCCCATCGGCCACGTTTTAGCCTCGAACTCTAAATAATAAACAAGAAAACCAATCCTTGGTCTATATACATTAGGTGTTAGTTGGATGGTATAACGGTGCAACCGCCCGGCTATTTTGCAGGAGGTTACGGGTTTGAATCCTTCCAACATTTTGTTAAAACAAACAAACCAACTCATCCATCTGCCGAGGGAAAAGGGAGGCCACATGGAAAAACTTGATTCGCTAACGATGCTGACTAAGCTGCCGATGTGTCTGCCACTAGTTGATGATGTGGTGCTAACAGAGAGCTGATGTGGCATGCTGACGTGTCCATCCACGTGGCCGGCTAACTGGTCGATGACGTGGCCTACTGACTGGAGTACGAACTACCACATGTCACCACATGATTGGTCCGTACGGATATGCCACATGTTAGACTTTGAACCAATCCATTTCACTGTCTGTACAGTACAGATTGCTGATGTTAGCATCTGTATAACCATCCTCAAAGTCAACTACAAACTTTGACTGCTGATAAGTTGAGCATACGATATTGGATTTCGACAAAATGAATGCCATTGGAATCGTCTCGATGAGCTCTTTGCGATGACACTAGTTCCATCAATTTCTGAGATGATCCTTTTTTCACCTTCTAGACGCCTTTTGATACCAGTTTGACCCAAGGTTTTACTGGCCATAACTTGCACAAACAGACTCCTTTTCACTCCATTTGAGTTGCATTGGAATCAGGACGTCGAGCTCTTTCTAATAGTGCAAATTCAAGAGAGAAATGAGAAACTTCAAATTTCACTGAAAATATCCCTCGGATCAAGTCCTTCAAAAATATTGATTTGATTTTTGAATGTAATACCCTCACTTGCCATTTATTTCCAACTTTATTTTTCTTGTGACAACTCAAGTTATCCTATATACATCATTATTATCTATTTTTAGTGGGAAATATTGGCTAGTGTATGCAAAGATTTTCTATTGGGGTCAAGGTTGCACATGGAGTTTAAAAGTTGAGAGATTCCCTAAGATAAAGGGTTAAAATTAAATGTGACAACCCACAATTAGGGTTAGGGAAATTCTCAAATGAAGGGCTAAGATTTGATTTCAAAAAAAATCAAATCAATGGACAAAAATGCATGTGACAAGAGGGAATATTGGGCACAGAAAAATAAAAAGTTGGAGAATCAAATAATTAACTTAGAATTATTTGATTTAAGAGGGAAAGTTGACTTCTTGAATTAAAAATTATTTTAATTCAAAAGTGGTGGGGTCATGTGATAGTAAATAATTATTCTAATTATTTACTTGGAGGAAAATTAGAGAGTGAACAGATTTTAAATAAATGTCTTTATTTGAAATTAAAAAATGTTGAATGGAGAATAATTAAATAAATTATGGGAATATATTTAATTATAAGAGGATATGGAAATTAATGACATATTAAAATAAATAAAGTTTATTTATTTAAATAATCAAGAAGAAATGATGGACAAGTAATAATTAAATAAATTTAAGAATTTATTTAATTATGAAGACACATAAGAAGTTAGTGATGCATTTAAAATAAATAAATAAAATTTATTTATTTAAATAGTGAAGAATAAAAGACATGAATTAATTAAATAATTAAGAATTATTTAATTAATAGTTGAAATTGAACAATAGGAGATAATTAAATATTTTAATTATTTTGGGAAGAATTGTGGAGAAAATAAAGTTCATAGGCCTAGGTCAATTTTATGTGTCTACATTTTCCCCCTCTTTGATACAATGTAGTTTATCACGTTGTAACAAATAAAAGAAGTAAAAAATATGCCCTAGCGAAGGTACGAAGTATCTATGCCTCCTTGGGAAAATTTACAAATTTTGGCTCGACATCAGAAAAATATGGAAAGTGTCCAGATAAGTCAATTTAAAGACTAGAAAAATAATGGTGGGTCAATTTTGAATTTTGACAAGGTTAAGGCAGTCAAAAGGATAGTCGAAGTTGGTCAAATACACCTCTAGTTATGAGCCCCTAGAGGAAACCCTAATTTTCACCCTATAAATAGGTTGAATTGGGTGAAAAGGTAATTCATTTTCACTTTTTACTTTTGAAATTTGAGAGCTCCAAGCCAAAGGAAATTGTGGAAAGATGGTGATTCCAGAAGCTAATCATTGCGAATATCAGTGGTGGACCTTCCAATGACCAGATGGCACAGAGGCACGAGTATGTACCCTAGTCCCACTTTGTAATTTTCTCTTTTTTTGTGCATTTTTAGAGTTAAAGTTGAGAAATCAAATGCGTCGTGATGCATCTACATTCATGAAAGACACACTTGCATTCACGTCACATGCATTTGATGTGTCATGATGCAAATGCAAGGGTCGAGATAGGTTTAGGTTTATCATGATGCAAATGCAAGGGTCGAGATAGGTTTAGGTTTATCATTATGCAAATGTGAGCCTGTGTGATGCAAATGTTTTAAAGTGGCACACTTGATTAGGGAAATGACACAAGTGCTTTGGAGTGATGCATTTGTAAGTCAAAGTGACACAATTGCTAGAATGAGATGCATATGTAGGATAAAATTACCCATTTGACTTGGTATGATGTAAACGAAGTCAAAAATATGCATTTGAATTTGACTAGGGTTGACTTAGTTTAGCCTTAGTTTCTTTATGTAGTTTTGACTAGATAGATGGTAATGATGATTTTCAATGATATGTTAACTCTCATTTCTACATGTGTAGAAACAATGACCACCTATTTATACATGTGAGTTCAGATTGGCTACATATGTGTTCAAGGATCAACCATGGGATGGAAAGAAAAGGTGGCTAATGTGATTAGGTTTATATCACATCACCTATATTCCCATTTTCTGGGCTAATAGGGGCTACTAACAACATTGGCTGAGATATGACATTCTAAGACATGTTCCTTTCAATTGCCAACTGGAGAGGTGATCATGAGCCTACAACATGTCTACCAGATACTTCACATTCTGATTAAAGGAGAGTGGGTTGTCTACGATTTGCACTGGGGACTCCAGGCCTTGAGAAAGTTTTACAAGGCTGATGATGGCACAAGATTGGGCATCGATGGGTATGAGATTCAGTGGGAGCTTATGTCTGAGCATTATCATTGATGAGACGCTATGCTATGCACTTTCATTTCTAGTGTTTGGATTCCAGATCATTGGGGACATAGGTTCCCTATCAAATGGGGAGATGTTCTCGTGATAATTCGACAAGACAAGACTATTTTTGCATGGGGACCCTACTTACTTGGGATGTTGTATCATTAGTTAAATAAGGTGGCCTATAGGGAAGCATCGAGTATCAACTACTAGACCACATTATTGATGATCTAGGCCTGGGAGAATATTCTAGTCTTTCATCCACCTGTTTGGAGGTAGCTAGCAGATGGGATGTCATATGTATATCTTTGTGTGGGTGCACTATCATAGACTAAAGTTGGTGACACTAGATACTAGTACTACCGCATTAACACACTAATAGGATTTTTCTGGAGACCATACAAGGATTGTCTATAGTGGCCAAGAAACTGATGCAATCAAGGGAGGTCTTGCAATCACACAAAACACAATTCCAATCTGCAACAACAATTTTCAAATCACAATCTCATCATTTCAGCAAATCAACTCTTTCCCTTGTAATATTGCAAACCCAATAAATCGGCCATATCTTCATGGTTATGTCCTTCAAGATTAGGACCGAAAAATTTTCGAGGGCCCATGTTGGGTGTCAAAAACATATCAACAAATCACCAAAGGTTTGTTTGTATCAACTTACTCAAAACAGGGATTTTGCACCTTTTAGGGCTCAAATTAGCAATCTTTTCCAAACAGACTACCTTCCAATATTATCCAAACTCTACAAACTCGATTGGGCAGCATTTCTCAAATGCTAAAACCAAGTACTTCACCACTTTTTGATAGAAATACAGTCACCCAATGGCCAAACTACCAAACCCTCATTTTAAGCATAGAAACCCTAGCGCTTATTGGAAATCAACCATCCAATGCTCACAAAAACTTATCAATGCTTCAAATAGGTTCCACATGGACTGTAAAAACTCAAAACAACAAGAAATATTGCTGCCCCAACACAAAACTTACTTTCACTTCTCAAAACCTCACTTTTCCTCATTGAAAAGACAATTTTTAGACTTAGGGATTCATGCCCAACTCATTTTCATATCTCCCTTGCTCTCACAAGACTCTCATACACCTTTCCCAAATAATTTATAGTCATTCCATAGATAAATAGTTTAGATAGAAGGTGGAATGGGTTCAAGAAATATTTGAAATAGTTTACAAACCTTCAAATACCCTATTTTCTGGCTGGTCTGAGAAATATAAAGATGAAATCAACTAAATTTAAAGTAAAGCCTTCAAAATGGAATCAAATGAAAGAAGTAAAAAATTACTTTACAAACCAGCACAAATTTGAATCAATGGAGAACTATACAGACCATACGGGTAGAACAAACCTAGGAAATTACATAAAATGTATATAAAATAGTGTTTTTATTGCTTGAATCTTCAAAATCTTCAAAATCAACCATTACAATGTGTTCCTTAACATAATTAAAAGTTTTTCCCTCCAAAGAAAACTGTCTAACTTCCAAAAATGACCTTTGGAAGGATTATGACCATTGGACTTCTCTAGAATTCAAATTTTGTAACTTTGCAATTTTCCAACTATGACAACTTTTCACTTTTTTGCAATTTTGTAAAATCAATGCTAATAACTTCCTAAACACCTAGACATGTCACAAAAATGAATAATTACTAAATAAGATCATCTCAATACATTATTTTATGCAAAAAATTCTAAACTTCTACATCCTACGCCTTATCTTCATGGATTGACAAAACTTGTTCAATGGTGCTCCTGCACCATACACCCCAACTTGTAAGCTTTCCAAGTACCTTGGAAATGGTTCATTAACTTTTTCACCTTTTCCTCTGCATAATTTTTTCCTCTTGGTACTCCATCATTAGGTTCATGTTCTCATTAACTCTCATTGCCCTTAGTACTCTTGATATTGTGTTTATCATTACTTGTATGTTGCTCCAACTCTCCATTCTGCTATGTGGGGTGCTTTTCCAGTCTTCTATCATTGAATATTACTATCACATATTTATTTTCAATTGTATTCACTCTCTTAATAGCTTCCATCACTTGTTTCTCAACTTTTTTCTTATTCCATTGTCTGTTAGCCTATTTATCTGCACCTTCACTACTATCCTTTGTACCATCAGCCTTAACTAACTTTGTTAGACCTGCAACTGTCTGTGCCACTATCCAATGACCATCACAAACCTTTGTCTCTTTCTCCACTATCTTTTCATCCTTTTCAACTTTTTTCACCTTCTTCCTGTTCCAGCAGCCTTACAATCCTCTGTCACATCATCATTACTATCCTCTATCACATCATCATTACTGACACTTGTCCTATCTTTTCAACTCATTGTCCTTCTATTCACTCATTTCATGCCTTCCCAAAGGCTCTTCATACTCGTTTTTCTCTGTCTCAATCTGAGACACACTTCCACTTAATTTTCTCTTCCACATGAAGACATTTATCTTTCCATCTATATACAAATCATTCTCACCTCTTGTCCCTACTGTCCTATCTCTATCAAGCATTATATTGGATGTTAAACTCATGTTCTTTCTTTCATCTTTATTCACATACTCTTTTCTCCCAAGCACAATAATCTCTCTTAGTTATTTTGTCTCCTCAACCAATGGAGTTAGAATGAACTCTTTCCCACCTTTCTCAATTATGTATGTATTTTGTCTTCCATTATACAAGGTTGGCCTGTCAAACTACCAAGGCCTTCCTAACAATAGATGACAAAAATTCATGGGTAGTATATCACAAAGAACTTCATCTCTATAATTTCCAATTTGAAACTCAACTCTTGCTTGTTCACTCACCACCAAAGATTGATTATCACTAACCCATGATACCTTATATGGCCTTTCTCTACGTACTTTATGCAAATGCAATTTTTCTACCATCTCACTAGACACAATGTTATCTGTAAACGTTGAAAATCACTTTGGATACCTTTTTGTTACATCTGCAAGTTGTCTTAAAGAATGCTCTTCTTTGAAGCAGCTCATCCTTTTTGGTCTTCAAAACTTGTTTCTTCATCATCAACATCTCACCAACTTCAAGAGTATCAACCAATCTATTGGAACTTGAACTACTTTCAACTTCATCTTCATGAACAATTTGTTCTCTCCTATCAGGTTTCCTTTCTCCTACACTTGTTGATGAGCCAATATTCTCAAGGCACTTTCAAGCAGGATGACCATACTCTTGACAATGATAGCATCTACCTACAAAATTATTTGAATTCCTTACCCCTCCAAACCTGCCCCTTGTACCTTTATATCCTCCTCTGAAGTCAACAACTTGTTCATCTCTTTTGTTTGGTTCTTCTTGATTTTCTATTGCTTGTCTTGGAGTAGAGAAAGATCATCTTCCTCTCATGGTGCTGCCTCTTCCTCTTACTATTCTCCCTTGTATTCTCTTTATTTTCTCTTTATCCTTCAATTCCATTTGATAACATTCCTCTACACACCTAGAATTTGTCAAAGCCAACTCATCCTGTATGTTCAATCTTAAGCCACCCAAGTACCTATCAATATTCTCATCTTCATTTTCATTATGGTTGGACCTCATGCTCAATCTATAAAATTCTTCAATCTATTCCTTTACATCCATTTCCTTTTTCCTTAAACTTTGCAATCTCTTAAAAATTTGAATTGAATAATCTGAAGGGAGAAACTTACCTTTTAACTTCGCTACCATTTTGTCCCATGCCACAATTTTGGATTTACCTTTCTTCCTTCTTTCTGACTAAAAATAATCTCACCATACAAGTGTGTGACCCTTAAGAATTTTTTTTGCAATCTTGACTCTTTGTTCCTCTTGAATCTCTTCACATTCAAAATAGTTGTCCAAAGAAGATATCCAATCTAACAATTCCTCTTCATTCAAATTTCCTCCAAATTTTTTTACATCAATCTTCACTTTGTATTTGTCACCTTTTACTACCTTCAATAACATGGACATTCTCTAATCTTCTTGATCAAGTTCTTCTTCAACATCTTCAAACTCTTCATCATCTTCGTCTTTTGACTCACTGCTTTTAACTTCACCTCTTATTTTTCTTGTCTCTAAGGCTTCCAACCTTTCTCTCAATTCTTTGATCTCTTTGAAATACTGAATCTTCAATTCATTCACCTCTTGTTCCACCTTCCTTCCTTTTGAAGGAATCTTCACAATCTTGCCTCTTCACCTTCTAATATCTCTTTCTCAATCTGTAACTTTCTTTCACAAGAATCTGGTACCTATACTCTGATACCACATGAGGAAATTAGTGGAGGTCCTGAAATCACATAAAATACAATTCCAATCTGCAATAACAATTTTCAAATCACAACCTCATCAATATATCATCATTTCATCAAATCAAATCAACTCTTTCCATTGTAGTATTGCAAACCTACTAATCGGGTATATCTTCTTGGTGATGTCCTTCAAGATCAAGACTAACAACTTTTCAAGGACCCATTTTGGGGTTCAAAAACATATCAACAAATCACCAAAGGTTGTTTTGTATAAATTTACTCAAAACATGTATTTTACACCTTTTAGGGCTCAAATTAGCCCTCTTTTCCAAATAGACTACCTTCCAATCTTTTCCAAACTTTGTAAAATCAATTGGGAAGCATTTCTCAAATGTTCAAACCAAGGATTTCACCACTTTTTGACATAAATACAATCACCCAATGGCCAAACTACCAACCCCCCATTTTAAGCCTAGAAACCCTAGCACTTATTGGAAATCAACCATCCAATGCTCACACAAACTTATCAATGCTTCAAATAGGTCGGACATGGACTATAAAAACTCAAAACAACAAGAAATCTTGCTTCCCCAACACAAAACTCACTTTCACATCTCAAAACCTCACTTTTCCTCATGGAAAACACATTTTTTAGACTTAGGGCTTCATGCCCAACTCATTTTCAGATCTCCCCTACTCTCACAAGACTCTCATACACCTTTCCCTTATAATTTATACCCATTTCACCAAGAAATAGTTCAAATAGAATGTGGAATGGGTTCAAGACATATTTGAAACTTACAAACCTTTAAATACCCTATTTTTTGGCTAGTATGAGAAATGTAAAGATTAAATCCACTAAATTTAATGTAAAACCTTCAAAATGGAATCAAATGAAAGAAGTAAAAATTTACTTTACAAAACAACACATATTTGAATCAATAGAGCACTATATAGACCATGCAGGCACAACAAACTCAACAAATTACAAAAAATGTATATAAAATAGTGTTTTTATTACTTGAATCTTCTTCAATCTTCTTCAATCAACCTTTACAAAATAAAAATTCTAACTTCCACAAATTATCTTTGGAAGGATTATGACTGTTGGACTTCTCTAGAATTCAAATTTTGCAACTTTGCAATTTTCCAACTATGACAACTTTTCAGTTTTTTGCAATTTTGCAAAATCAATGCTAATAACTTCCTAAAAACCTAGACATGGCACAAAAATGAATAATTACAAAATAAGATGGTCTCAAGACCTTATTTTATGCAAAATTCTCTAAACTCCTAAAGCCTACACCTTATCTTCATGGATCAAAAAAACTTGTTCAATGGTGCTCCTACACTAGAGATGATGATCACTTGCCACTTTGCAGGTAGTTTCAATATTTGATTGGTTGTACTATGTAGTCTTAGCTTATCACTAAGATGTGCCTACCCCAACAGGTACTATGTCAGTTTGGAGAGCAGCAGGGAGCTCTCATAGGCACCTTAGGCTATGCCTGATCATCCCGAGAGACATGGTGAGGACTACCTATATTAGTGACTTTAGTGGAGTAGTAGATAGACAACTTGGTTGCATAACAATGAGCTTTGATCAGGGATCCAATGGATCTAGGGACCACTACATAGAATTATACATGGTGGTAAACACACAAGCCTATACCTTTGATGGATCTAGATGGATTAGAGCCAAATGATTGATGGTCATTAAGGAGGGTGAGGAGGCAGGGATGGTAGTAGGGGGAGAGGGAGATATAGAGG